>WEKX01013265.1:0-36549 GCA_013390025.1 Pitta sordida | reverse complement strand
TAGATGATCCTTGTGGGTCCCTTCCAGCTCATAATATTCTGTGATTCTGTGATTCTGTATCACAGAATCAGTAAGGTTGGAAAAGACCTTAGAGATCATCAAGTCCAACCTATCACCTATTACCTAATCTAGCCAAACCTGTTACCTAACCTGTTGCCATCCTGCTACCAACACACCATCCTACCTATAACACACTACCCTAATATCTAGGTCATGCCACCAAGTACATCATCCAACCTTTTCTTAAAGACCTCGCCGGCGGCAGCTGCCGGCTCCTGCCTGCCGTGGCCTGCCCAGCCCCGCAGTGCTCGGCCATGCCCTTCTAGAAGCCCTTCACCTGCACTAGAAATGGCCGTTTTGGTCATCCCATTCAGAGTTCATCGGGCCGCCGCCCCGAGGCAGAGGGGTGTTAGGGATTCTCGAATTTTATTGGCAAAGTCGCTGGCGCGGTGCTAGAGAGGTTATTCAACTGGCTGGGAAGGTGCTCGAAGGAGAGATGCAGTTCTTGGGGGTAGGGACTCCAGCTGCAACCTGATGTTCAAGAGTGACGCTGTGAGCATCATCCCTTACGGGGCATGAGGCTCACCTGCTACCCTCAAAGGTGGCAACCTTGCTGCAAAGCTAAAAGCATTTGCGTTATCCTTCAGTCATCTTCCTTTTCCTTTTGTTCCTATTAAACGACCCCAAGGTCTGCAGTCACGGACGAGCCAGCACAGCCTGTTCCTGTGAGAGACAGCGGGATGCTGCACAGGGATACATCCCCAGTAGCCAGCCCAGCGATGAGTCCTGCTGGTGGAGCAGCAGTTTCACAGAGAATGATGCCAGTGGCACGGCATCAATGAACAGCAATGAACAGCACGGTGCAATCGGACTCAATGGGACAGAACGTTTCTAACTTGTCAGCTTAGGTGAGGGGGCCCATTCACCTGCTGCACTGAAGTGCTCAGATTGGCACTTAGGAGAATAAAACGGGTATTTGGGTGCCTAAACGCCTGCCTGAAAATTAAAATTTAGAACTGTGTGCCTTCATTTAGACGATCAGGTTTGAAAATTAGAGTGAGAGATTGCATGCCTGAGTATAATTTAGAGCACAGACTCATTATGGATGATTTTATTGTTTAAGTAAATCCTTCCTGTCTAGAAACTATGCAACGACTAGGACCAGTAAAGACTGAAGAAAACTGTGATGGTCCTGGGCAATTTTCTTGATAAGATGAGCCACTAGATGACACTTTGCATAATAACATGATGGACTGAATATTTCCATGCTACATTTTAATTTTCTAGCTTGGTAAAGCCCATTATGGGCTGGAGCCAGGCAGCCCACGGATCATAAAGCTAGATAGGACCTTCCTGAAGTACCTGCCTTCCTGATATAGCAGGTGGTCTCTAGCTACATCTCATGCATGCAAGCAGCAGAAGGAAATTAAAGAGAAGAAAAGAAATTAGCAGAGAAAGGAAGACCGAAAGGCAACAGAGAGAGAGAGATAGAGAGGGAGGGAGCTGGGAATAGGCCAGGGCAAAATATGGTGAAAGGGATGCATCACACATGGAGGAAGAGCTACAAGGTGAGACACTAACGAGATCAGGGAGGGCAAACAAAGTAGCAGTGGGGTCTGAAGAGATAAAAACTGGCGACAAAAGTAAGAGTGAGAACTAGGTGGAAAAGTGTAGATTTGAGGAAGATGGAGAAGAATCTAAGACAGAAGAATAAGAGGAGGTCGCCTGAGAGGATTAGAACATAATTATCCACTCAAATTCATGCAGTATAAAATTGCAATAGTATTTCATTCAGAAAGAATGCTCCACATGTTTTCCTAACAGCAGCCTTCAAAGCCAAGACAGAAGAAAAAAGCAGAGCAGAGCAGACAACTTGACTGTATGTTTCAAGTTGGTTTCTTGTATTTCGGAGAGTTTATGTATCTGGCATTAAATACAAAAACAGAGAATAACATCTTTTGATTGTGTTATGAGATACAGTTTCCACTGATTAAAGAATGGAATTTAGAAGGACATGTAGCTCTCTGTCCAAACAGAAAATAGCTGATATAGATTTCTTATATTACATGATTTATCTATCCCTGCTTCAGAAAACAAATACACACATCCACTAGAATTTTCTTGACTATTTATCAGCATTTATCCCTGTGGCATGGATCTAAATTTTGTCCTGCGCTTTCTTTTTTTAATGCTCCCGCTGGAGAATGACCAAGAATGGAGATTTATCATGAAATGTGCAAGTTACATGTACCAGCATATTTTGGATTGGGCTGGGGTTTTCAGGGGTTTGGTTTTTTGATCTTTCGTGATTTGTTGCATTTGGTTTGGTTATGTTCTAATTAATTTCTGAATTACTTGATGGTTTTTAGCAAAAGCAACTAATTCCAGCTAAGTTGAATGTTTTGCATAAAAGTGCATAACATCTGCGTCCAGTGGAACTGCAAGTGCAGGGGGAAGCTTCAATTCATCCTGCCAGACAGTAGCCTGTCTCCAACTGCTGGTATTTAAGCAGCACTGACTGTCTGGTGTTACATGTCCACTGTAGTATTCAGAAAACTCATCACTAAAATGCCTAGGTCCAGCAGATCTTTCATGATTTCACTCCCAGTGTGACTGGCCCCGAGTCTACCCTGGAAAAATGCGTATCTGCATAGATGGTATTTGCCTTTCTTTTTTTAACCAGGTAAATAGGGGAGATAGATATATCACGCAAAAAAAGGGTGTTCCCTCATCCTACTCTTCGACGCCTTCAGACTCAGAAATCGCCAAACCTTAGGACAGTTGCAAGAGAGTCCAACAGATTTTCAGGGGCAGGTGTGTGTGAGATACTGAAAATAGGAAAGAAGCAGATCAAATACTGATGAGCCTTTTTCTTCCTTTGCTTACTGCCTTTTGTTGCTACCTTTGCCTAACAGAAGACTAATTTAATATTACTTCACAGGACAGTGGTCATAGAGGAACTGTGTCGGTAATGCATACTGAGGACTTCTGGCCAGCAAACAAAGTTAGTTAGTCTGAGCACAAAGAGAAATTTTAGCCTATCTCTACTGCTGAGATGGCCTGTGTTTCTGCTGTGGCTCTTGGGAATATCCTGCTTAGAAACCAGTCACATAATGATGCCAGAAAGAACTGACTTTGGAAGTCTGAAGACTCAAAGAATTAGTAAATGTGTAAAACCAAGGGATGGTAGAAACGTGGCACAATTTACTGTCACTTACAGGCTGTAACAGAATATTACTGGGTGCAAATGGATCTCTAATTATAGCCCACTCCCCCACAGCTAACATACTGTCAGCATCATCTTCACAAAAACATTTATGCTTTCCCTTAGGGATACCTACTTCTGTTTTGGAGAAAGAAATCAGAGTTTCTTGGAGTCTAGAACAGAGCAAAATCAAAACAACAGAACAAATCAATCTAATTTAACAGTGAGATTGGTCATTTTTTAAAGGTGAAAATCAGTTTACAATTTCCATCTGTTCCCATGGAAGTCGAAATATATCTTGACTTTCATATCTGTGTCTGACAATCATAATCCATAATACAAATAGTAATAAAATTTCCCTTCCTTATGACAAAAAGTTACCAAGAAATACAAGCAAACATTTATCAGTTACCTCTCTCACCTCACCATTAAAGTCAGATACTCCTGCTCAAACCTGTCATGGATGAGCCCTGCAGTATCTAAATGCATTTCCTGTTTAAAATGTGATTTTAGGTTCCTAGTTGTGGGTTCTCGACTTGGAAAATTTGGAACATGTTACTATCATAAGGAATAGCACACTTGGCTTCTTCTGCAAGGGCGGGTATCCAATTTCTGTGGACAAAGCGAGGAAAGTAGCTTCACAGCCTTTCCCTACAGCCACTTAGTGGCCTTTCTAAACTGCTACCTGTTTCAGAGTTACTGGAAGCCACACGTACAGTCATTCCCAGGAAATGGTGAGGCAGAAGAGTGCTGCTTTGCTGCAAAAGCAGGTACAGAGCTATATCCTAGCAAGTGCTACTGATCCTTTTCTTCTATCAGCACTTACATTCGCACACAAACTGCAAGTCCAAGTGGCGAGGTGAAAGACGTGATTCAGGCATATCCCACTCAGCTCCAGCGTAGAAAAGTGCCAGTAGAAAAATCTTAAAATTCCTAAGCTGAATTTTTCTTACCAAACCAAGCCTAACAATTTTATTTTTATATTGATTGCCTCTTGCATTCCAAGGTCCTTGAATGAAGGGCATTTTATGAATGTAAGTTTGGTGGACTGATACATGTATATTCATGAGAATGTAGCTGGAACTGAGTAGGTTAGTGTCAGTTTACACTTTAATTTTGTCAATAAGTATCAGGAAAAGGCGGGATTAGTGGCCCACTCTTATAATCTAATCATATCAATGCTATCCGCTAACCTGGACAATGCAAGATGTCAGTTGTGTCAGCCCTGCAAAAGCAATGATTTTTCAAATCTACATGTTGCATGAGTTTTGGCACTCATTTTCATCTACCATTTGCTGCAGAAACATTTATGTACAGCAACATGCAAACGATTCAGGTTTCATATCACGTAGGGGATAAACTATGAACATTAAGAAAAGATGGATATATTTACATGACCCTGTGCGGACGGCAGGTATTTGTGCCATAAAGAAATATAAAATGAGAAAAGAAATTGTAATGCAGCAGGGTTCAAGCATGTTTGCTGAGGCAAAGCTCACAGAAAAGTGCACTTATGCCTCTTGCTAAGTCGTATGATAAGCATGGTAACACTCCCCAGCAGCAAAATCCATGCTGAGGGCCTTCCACATTGCATGGCTACTCTGGTGGTCCGCAAAAAATGCACTGACATGCACCATACATCGATATTTTATCCCCCGGGCTGTCTCACCTTACCTGTAGCAGAAGCACAAAACCAGTGATAACATGGACAGCTGCTAGTACCCTGGCCCTATTACTGGCCAATGCTTGTGTGGTGGCCCTACCTCGGATCTCCCCAGTGTTGCTATCACTGGCAACAGGACAGTAAGGGGTTTCTTGAGCAATATTCTCTCACTGCTCAACCTTCAGACTGTGCATTTTCTTCAGTGCAAGGGGATTTTTTGTTTGGTTGGTTTTGTTTGGGGTTGGGGGGTTTTTTTGTTTGTTTGGGGAGGTGTGTTTTTGAGGTTTTTTGGGGTTTTGGGGGGTTTTTTTTGTTTGTGGGGGGGGTGTTTGTGGTGGGTTTTTTTTTTTTTTCCACTTATTTTTTTTAATTGCACATTTAACTTCCCTTGAAGTTCCAGGGTAGGAAATAAGTCCTCTGGCTCTAGCCAGAGATAATGCTTTGACCACTGTGAAGAGGAAGCATGCATCGAGCCTGACATCTGTCAGAGCCTGTAGCCCTGTGCTTGTCTGTGCCAGGAAATGCAGTCCAATTTCTATGCTCCTGTGGTCTAACTGACAAGCTGATTTCTCAAGCCCCTTCATAACTCTTGATGCTAACATCCTTCTTTCTCAGGGACGTTTCTTACAAATCAAAGTGATATTGCAACTCCCATGGCTGGTATTGTAAAGGTGACAGTGGTTCTTTTTCTGATATTTTTGGTCCCGGTTTTCACAGAGGCAGCAGGGACATGAGTCACAGCAGGCGCTGCTGAGGCTGCTACTACTTTCCCTAAAACGTAGACCAGAAAATGGCTGGAGTTAGATCTGACACCACAATCTCAGGCCTCTGAGAGCCACTGGCAAATGCGCAGCTAGATAAGAATTAATGAAATACGTGGTGGGAAATTAATGTCTGTGTGTATCTAGTATTGTGTTATATTGCATTAGTGCAAAAATGGCCTGAGTGACCTCGTGGAGCACTTGTATGATGAGAACACCCTTGTGAAGCTACAGCTGTTTTGAACTATTAAACGTTCGTAAGCCAGACATGATTTTCCCTGCAATGTTTCTGCTAAATGAGTGGCTACGTACTGCATTAGCATTCCCAGATGCCCTCCCTCGGCTCAAGCAGCCTGGGGGTAAAAAGGCAGGAAAGCTCTGGGATGCACTTCTGCGCCTGAGAACTGCAGTGCAAATCGCCCTAATTGTTTGTTAGATGAACAATGATCACTAATTAACATTGTTAAAATGTCATCAATGATCACTAATTAACGTTGTTAAAAAATGTTAACAAAGGAAATTTAACAATATCTTAATTAGGAAGGATTTCTAATTTGTGATACAGAGCATGTTAGATAAACAAAGCGCAACTACCCCTTTGTTTTTCGACTCTGCAGCAGGAGAGATTACATGATACGTATAACACAACATAGTCTACATTTGTCATTTATCATTCTGCATCCTTGGCACAGTTCTGCTGTATAATTATAGCTGGGGCTAATTTTACCTGTGTTATTGTTTGCCCTGTAATTTAGAGAGAATGGGTCATGTTGGTGTTACGTGATTTAGTTGGGGGCAGTCAATTGGCTTTTTGCCACAGGACTACTGCTCACATGCTACTGCAATGAAGTGTATGCATTGCGAAATAAAAAAGAACATTTTCACTGCTTTAATTTACTTAATAATACAGTGTAAGGGGAGCAGCTTTCTTCAGTATTCTTTCCTGAAATGTAATTTATCCAGAGCCACTAACCTTTCAGTACTGCGTTCTAGTTCAAAGCCACTGTACAGTGTTGGAAAAAGTCCCCTCCTATTATCTATTACTTAATTATTAAAAAGCGTCTACTCTGTTTTCATCAATTATCTATGTATCAGGGACGTTGGCTTATGAGGAGGAAAAACACGCACACATACATACATGCAGGTTTGGGGAGGTTATGAAGTTAATTATCCCTGATGGAAAATCAGTAATGAATAAAAAAACTCTTGATTTTATTTCACACAGTTCTCGAGTCAGAGAGTGAAAAGGTTTTGAGAACTTCCGTAGCAAATTATCTTTAAAAGTAGCACAGATAAATTAGCAAGCTCACCTCATTACACTCTACTGGGCAGAATCCTCAAAATACCTGACATTGTTCCTGTAGGGAGTATATTTATTGCATAATGCCAAAGTCTATCTCTAATGGACTCCTGTTATCGGAGCAGGGGGAAGTTTATGTACATTTTGGTGGAACTGCTGTACAAACCCTGCCATAAGGAAATACAGATAAATGGTTAATGCTCTGCTTTTTGTCATAATTAGGAACACGAAGATTTCCTGCATCAGTGCAGACCTGCTCTTCTGGTCTAGGATCTAGTTTCATATATTTTGTGGCAATCATCTGCTTGGGATGATGGATCACTCTTCTCCCTTTACTAAGCGCTTCTGCTTGTTTTCGTCCTCTACAGTCCTTCTTCCAATGGACTGGGAAAATTTGGATTCCCTTTTGAATGGAATCAGTCTTTGGTACTCCCGTCTTCTTCCCATATGTGCTCACCACCACGTCAGGAGCAATCTAATGGAGAGTGAGAGATGTTCTTCATAAAAAACGCCGCTTACATTCATACCACCCGGGAAGACTGGAAAAAGAGTCTGATTCCTTGCAGAGCCTCCTGCATTACTCAGAAGTGTTCAGCCCCAAAGAACACCTATAGTATGCTGCTCACCCTGTAACTATTTTAAGGAGGAAGGTGCTCCGTCTGCCCCTTGATGGGGGGGCCTTGATGTCCCTTGACATGCAGACACAGGGATGCTTCACTCCTCCACCAGTCAACACTCACACACAAAATGGGACAACTCCTTACCCCTAAACTATCAGTGTACAGCCATAGACTCATAGAATATACCGAGTTTGAAGCAGCCCATCAGGATCAGCAAGACCAACTCCTAGTCCTGTGCAGGATATCCCAAGAGCCACAGTAAGTGCCTGAGAGCATTGTCCAAATGCTTATTGAACTCAGACAGGCTTGGTGCTGTGACCACTTCCCTGAGGAGCCTGTTCCAGTGCTCAACCAGCCTCTGGGTGAAAAACCTTGCCCTGATTTCTAACCTAAACCTCTCCTGACTCAGCGTCATGCCATCCGTTTGAGTCCCATTGCTAGTCATGAGAGTGGAGATCTGTACCTGACCCTTTTCCTCCCCTCATGAAGATGTTGAAAACCACAAGGAGGTCTCCCTCTCTCTTCTTCAGGCAGAACAAACTAAGTGACCTCAGCCACTCCTCATAAGGCATCCACACCAGATCCTTCACCATCCTCGTGGCCCTCCTCTGGGCACTCTTTAATAGCTTAGTGGGGGTATTATATTGTGGTGCCTAAAGCTGCACATAATACTGAAGGTGAGGCTGTACCAGTCCAGAATAGAACATGCCATGCTTAATGGACTCCAGAACAGAGTTAACCCATCCGGCTGCCTAGCCTGATGGTTAGAGCACTTTTCTAGAAATTGACAAATATGGATTAGATTTCCCCGGGTGCAAGGGAAGGCAAACTTCTGACATCCCCCTCTGCTTTCCTTACAAGTGTCAAGTGCTGTGTCTGGGGTTTCACCTAGAGTTTCTTGTCCCATGTTTTTTTTCAGAGTGTGGTTCAGCAAAGAGAGAGGGGAAAAAACGTGAAGTTAAAATTCTGTTCAATGTTATTTTCCCTTTGTAAATTCCTTGCTTGCTTGGGGAATAAAAACTATCAAAAGCAATTTTTCTCAAGGCCTTGTCTGGCCTTCCTGAAGTGCTATTGAAAATTCAGTAACACTTGTTTTCCTAAGAATGGCATTGTTTGGCTCCAGTTATGTAGGGACACTTGCTTTGTCCCTTCTCTCTGTGCTTATTATTCCCTCATGAAACACACTGCCTTAATGCATAAAGCCATTCTGATAGTTGTTCTCCATTAGGTTTTCTAAGAAAGAGCCTGCCGTTTTTAGACCATTGTAAAAGTGAGAGTCTGATGTACTTCATCTGCAAGGTTCATTTTTTCAGGCTTAGTTCAGGCTTACCATGTAAGTACCGAAAACAATATTGCTTTAATTTGGCCTCTGAGAATTTTTTTAGTTTTCTTTTGTTTAAAAATTATATTATTCTAGACTCTGTTCTCGACTTACCCTGTTTACCAGCTGTTATTTTTCTTCTTCAGGTGCTACAATTATGTTCTGAGATTCTTCTGACAGGACATTCCAAAATTTTAAGTTTGCTGTAATTACAAAAAGAGTCCTTCACACACAGGCCCACATGCTTATCATTTTTATTCCTATCTGGTTCACCACCCCATCTATATGTCTCAAAATGCTCTACATGGTTTCTAAAGCTCTCCTGACTCCCTGTATTTTGCTGTGTAATCTCTCATGTATATCTTCTGCCTTTTTCACGTGCCTCTGATAGTGTTCTGTAGCTGAGACTGTCATGTCTTTGGCCATATGCTTGATGAAGATAACCATCTTTCCAGCTAGATGAACAATGAGCTGCCTTTATATAAACAGCCACTAAGATTT
This sequence comes from Pitta sordida, assembly GCA_013390025.1. NCBI lineage: Eukaryota > Metazoa > Chordata > Aves > Passeriformes > Pittidae > Pitta > Pitta sordida. The sequence continues at coordinate 27,178 of WEKX01013265.1, read as the reverse complement.
ATCATTTTTTAATATTTTTTTCACTAAGTTTTCACATTTTTTGCCCAACAGTGGGTGTGTTGAATCTAAAGCATTCAGGAGAATATTTTTCCTTGTCTTCCTGCCATAACCCAGTTTCACTGACCTGCTTGTATCTATCCTACCCTGGCTATGTATGTGGAAACTAGCAGAGAAAGGCTGTTTTGAGAAAATACTTGCTCTATTTTCCTCCCTGTACCTGTGCCTTGGGCTTGATACAGAAATAAAGAGAACTTTTAGGGAAAAAAAAAGAAAAACTACTACATGAAATACACTATCAGTATAGTCACTGAAGAGATATTTAGAATATGGTTCAGAATTCAACTTTTCGTGTTGCACATTCAATTATTTTTTTATGGTTAGCACATCAAATTGATCTACTTTTTTCTAAAACAATTTTATATTGCCATTCCAATTCTTCTGTGTTGCAGATGAAATTTAATGCTGATCCTTAATATGATGCTGCATTAACTACAGTAACAACAACGCACAAAAGTACACAGAGACATCTATGACCATCATGCTGATTTTCCAGAATTCTTCTATAGAAACCAGAGGGTTTACACCAGGTACATTATTAGCTTTCTATAGAATACCCTTGCTCTTCATTTGTATACAAATGTTATCATACTTTCCATTTTCAGGATTTTTCTTCCCTTTCTATTTTAGTGACCAAAAATACTCCTGAAGTACATTAGTGCACAAAAAAGCAGTCTCTGAGATTAGAGATTTTAAGTGTATTCAGAAGTAAGGAACTGATGCACTACTACCTACATGTACCTAGCACTGGTTTTTACACCATTGCTAAATCTACCTAATACAGTTCAGACTTTTTGTGAAATAAAGATTTATTTTTTTTTATTAACCTCTTTAGCTTTCCGTTTGCTCCCCTCACCTCCAAATAGGGAAGGAGATGGGAAAGCACATGAGATCTTTCTGTCTTCCACAGTGTCAACATTTCAGAAATTGCAAATAATTATAGTTTACCAGGAACTGGTCAGTGAAAGGGTAAGGGTGGTTTGTGCTGGGATTAAGATATAGCACTCCTTCCATAATATCAATACAAGGGTACTCCATAGTAGCAAAGCCAGCATTTTCAAACTGTTATTTCAACAGTAACTAAGCAAAATTCAACTTGTTTCACCAAATTCCCTAATACATCCCAAAGACACTTATCACCATAGAAATGTATCGAAATAAAAGATAGTACAAGTGCAGTGTTTATTATAAGCCACTGAAACAACATAAGAATAAATATAGGGTAGTAATGATGTACCTGAAAGAAATATAACATATATACATATTGCAGACAGATGGGAAAGATACCATCGAAACTAGTGGGTCCTAATACAGTCATACCCTGAAACTCGTGGATTACAGGTCTCCTAGGGGTCCTGAGAATTGTCCAATCCGCAAATATGGGAACCTGGAAAATTGCAAATACGTTAATATGCGAACCCGGAAGCTCCACAAATACTATTCACTGGGGAAAAAAACCTGTGAATACGCGAATCCAGAAGCGCGAATATGCGAAGCAGGACTGTATAGAATGGCAATAAAGGTTGATCTCGGTCATCATCAGACACAGGTGGTGTAGGAACAGGGAAATAAAACAGTTTCAGGTAGAATAGGTTGGATTCTACTTGAAATAGGAAAGCAAGTCCAGGGGTTAGCATGTTTAAAAAAACAACAGAAAACAAACCACAAGTTTAATTACTTTGTTTGCTTTTTGTGTTAATACATGTCTTAATGAACTGCAATAACCTCAGTAATCTTTATCTTCGAACTTCAGTTTATGTTCAGATCTATCTCTAACACAAAGAGAATCAGCTACACGTGTTCAAGGACAATTTAGAAAGATTTTTAACTTATTACTGTCATTCCATGCTTGCAACATCTTTCTTCTTCTGTTCCTCTTCAGTGGGTTCAGCCTCAGGTAGCTGTCTTGAATATTTGTCTCTTCTCTTTTTTCAAATGTAGCTTTTCATCCAAGGCTTACTCTTTGAGCTAGACCATCATCTGCTTCCACAGGCCCTCATCTGTGAGTATGTTTCTTCTCCATGGCTAATTGTATCATTGTCATAAACAAAACGTTTTAGAGTTAGTAATCACACCTCAAGCTGGCGATTGTGTAACTGGGGTGGTGGTAAAAATGCAGCTTGAGCATGTGGATGCAAATCACCTGGGTGAGATAAATGGATAATTGTGCCCCCAAGGATCACCAAGGCTTGTAATGACTGAAAACACTGGAAACCACCCATGCCCTTTTATGTGAAAGCTAGTGACCTAGGCCCACCTCGGTCACGTAGGCCTGCAATACCCTTGGGTTTTGAGTGAGAGCCAGGAGCATCACCCTAACAATATTAAGCTGGGCTGTGTTTTGCACCCTTGAGTCCTGGGACTCACTTCTTCCCTGAAGGGATAAAGGTTCCCTGTGGGTTTCCAAGGCTGCGTTGACCACCTGCTGTTGTTTGTTGCAATGCTGCTTAAATTTCAAATTGCTTCTGCCAAATAATACCAGAGTGTAGTGGGAGAGAGCTCTGATTTTCATCTTCCATCTGCACTGAGCACATTTTTTTAATCAATGTCTTTAATCAGTTATCTTCCTGCATAAACCACTTGAATTTTGTGATGGTTTTTAATGAGTTAGTGTTTCAGTTTATTGATCTATGTTAGATTCATCTTCTGCTATGCATAACCAAGAGCTGATGCAGATTGACCATTTGTCTCTGTTCTTTGCATCTCTACTTTTGTTTCTGAAAGAAAAGCTTTTCTGGACTCTTTAGTGATATTTTCTGTTAGGGTTGAAACACACCTTTTCAAAATCACTGAGCTTTTGGACATCATAGAAGCATAGAATGGATTGGAAAGGACCTTAAAGATCATCTACTTCCATCCCCCTTGCCATGGCCAGGGCCAACTTTCATATTGCTCAGAGCCTATACAACCTGGCCTTGAACACCCCCAGGGATGGGGAATCCACAACTTCCCTGGGCAGCCTATGGCAGCATCTCACTGTTCTCATAGTGAAGAACTTTTTCCTGATATCTAATCTAAACCCATGGTCTTTCAGTTTGAAGCCATTATCCCTTGTCCTGTCACTACAGGTCCTTGTAAGAAGTCCTTCTCTAGCTCTCTTACTGCTCTAAGGCCTGTTCTAAGGTCTCCACAGAGCCTTTTCTTCTCCAGGCTGAACAACTCCAACTATCTCAGCCTGTCTACGTAGGAGGGGTGTTCTAGCCCACTGAGAATCTCTGTGGTTCTCCCCTGGACTTACTTCAGGTCAACATCATGTTGGGGTGCCACAAAGCTGAATGCAGTACTCCAGGTGGGGTCTCATGAGAGCAGAGTAGAGGGGAAGAGTTACCTCCCTCGACCTGCCAGACACACCTCTTTTGATGCAGCCCAGTTTGTGTGCTCGAAGACTCTAAGGTAGACGAAATCTTCTAAACTGCATGAATGCATGATTTGAACTCCTGCGGCTCTTCCCAATTCACAGGTAGCCCACAATCCATCTTCCACTGCAGCTGAAGTACATGGTGTGCACTGCCATGCTATTGCAATTATTTATAATTTCTATATTTTTCATTGTCTGGTGTTTTTTTCACCCTAAACCATTCCTAAATCCTACTCCATGTTGCTGAGTTTTTTATCAGGGAACGGAAGGGGAAAGGGCGTAAAACATAAATAGTGCAGGTGTGAAATCAGCACTGTCGAGATTTTGGGGGGGGGACACTTCTGTAAGAGCAGTGCACACGAGTGATGTGCTGGGTCTGCTGAGCACACACCAGCTACGTTCCATTAAGGTGAGTTGCTGAATGTGCAACATAATTCAATGAACATACAGCAGAAGGTAGAAGGGGGAGAGATACTGCCTTATTTCCCGGGATCTCTGGAAAAGCTCAGGGTGAGAGCTGGTAGCAATCTGTCCAGTTGTGCTTCCAGAATGATATTGCTGACCCAGTGCTGTGTGGCAGAATGAAATCCTGGAGCACAGGACAGAAGCGAAGCTTTGAAAAAGGCTATTGCTGCTACTAGACTGAATTTTTAGAAACTTTCCCAAGCTTTTCCAAAAACCCCCATTTTCTGATGATGCAGCAACCTGCTCACTGGGGATAATTTATAGGTGTTATTTCAAGGGGGAAAAAAAGCAACATAGAGGGAGAGAAGAAATATTATTCAGGAAAATAATAAATGTCTCCTACATTTTACATGTTGAAAAGGTAAATTCCACTTCTAACATTCATCCCACTGCCACTTTAAAGGCAACCCACAGACTCAACAAGGAGACAGTAAACACTAAATCATAATTACCTCATAAAAGGGGAGCCTGTTTCTCTGAATTCCTGAGATCTGGTTTTGCTTCACAAAAAATATCATAAATCTATTGTGTTCTACTCAGGTTTATTTAAGGCCAATTAGTGCTTGTATTAAAGAGAATAAGAAAGAAAACCAGAAACAACACCTTTCAAACTTTCCTGGTTTTTGTCTAGCTGCGAAACCCTGATTCTCTGCTCTCATTAAGGCGCTGTTCATTAGGGGGTAGCATCTTCCACAAGAACTAAGGTCTTACATTAACAGTGAACTATGGAAAATCTCTCCCATTTGGCAGCCCACATTTACATTTCTTCTGCAAAGGGATTTCTTTTTAATGCAATCCAGTGCTGGTTGTCTTACTGTACAGAAGAAAAAAAATTAGTTTTCAGCACAGTCTTGACTTGGCTTTAATATCCTACAGGGTGACATCTGACACTGTACTGAGAGAATAACACCTCTCTGGGCAATCTTTCCAACAGAGCCTGAAAATGAGCAGTCTGTGCCATTAATATGGCAAATGTAATTAGCAGAGCAGTATGACTGATCTTTTTTTTTTTCTTTTTAAATCAACATTTCCTAAAGCTATTTCTCCAACAGAAGTTGCTCTAGGCGACAGGGAAAGCTAAACCTGAGTGTGCCCAAATAAGTTGTTGTTTTGAAGCAGAGGCAGAGAGATCAAAGGTAATATAGCTGCCTGCTTTGGACCTGATTTCTTAATAAAGCTAATCATCCAGTTACTAAGAATGAAAAAAAAAATGCTTCTGGGTGAAATTAGGTGAAATTAGTCACACCACAATAATGTTTTAAGGCAAGCAGACACTTGGCTTTAAGAAATAAAATGCAAGGAGAGCCAAAACTCTGGGGTAAGGGTGTCCATATTTTATGTTCAGATACATCAGAACTCTGTTTTTGGCTAATTTGGTTATAATCACACAATTATTACACTTCTGTTTATTCTGATCATGTGAGAAGAGCCTTTCCCTTTGCAGGTGAACATGCAGCCAGAGAAACCAGTGGCACAGACATATCACATCACACGGTAGAAATTACCAGAGATGCCTGTGACCTGCCAATGGCATTTTGCCTGAATATAGCCCTCCCTAGGCATGGCTGTGATGGAAAGGGAATTGGTGAGGATGATGATTGCTGTTGAAACATGAAACACTGGCTAGTCATAGAATCATTAAGTTTGGAGAAGATGTCCGTGATCATTGAGTCCAACCTTTGACCAAACACCACCATGTCAACTAAACCATGGCAGTAAGTGCCATGTCCAGTCATTTCTCGGACATTTCCAGGGATGGTAACTCCACCACCTCCCTAAGCAGACCATTCCAGTGGTCTTCCCATTCTGGGAAGACAAAAGATTGGCAGCAGCATGTCCTAGGATGTTGAAACCACACAGGTTCTCTACAAAGAGGACAGTCCCATTTCCTTACAACACACAAATCCTGTTGGGGAGGTAAGGTGTCCTCCCTTATAAAAAATATCTGAAGCCCTGGGAGTTGCAATGAAATTCCACAAGAAGGATGGTTAATTCAAGACTCAAGCCTGTCTTTAGAACTATGAAGGCACAAATTTGATGTTGAAACATAGCCAGTGAAAGATAATGTACTCACCTAAATGAATGCGAAAGTCTTGGTTCAGAAGTGCATTATCATAGCAAAAGACACAGCTGTTAAGAAAATCCTGGTAAACACTCCATATATTACTAATAATTGCTGTCTCTTTTCACTGGGAGAAGTGATCATAAATACATTCTACATTGCAAATATCTAGTGCATAGAGGCTAAAGGAGCAACATCATTAGGACTCTACTGATCATTATGACTTAGCATTGTTCTGCAGCAGTACTATTTCAACAGGTCTGTATTAAACCACCTTCTAAAAAAGCATCCTTAAAAAATAAAAACTTCAGTGGTTACAAAGAGTTTCATGCAAGATGTATTTCAAAATGTAGGCTGGATTTGGCACTGGCATAATAATGAAGAAGACTCAGTGTAACACTAATTGCAAACAGATAGCAGTGAGCCAAGCTCTTGGCCCTTTGGAGTTAAAGGCTACAGTCTCCTTAGCAGAGTTGCAGCGTCCAGGGTCAGCAGGAGTGAGGTCCTGAGTTCTGAAGAACTATTGCCAGATCCAAAGTCAAGGGAGGTGTTTCCACTGAATTCCCATTGGTGGGTGAATTTGGCTCTGATTTTCCTTATACTTTTAATTTGGTAGGAAAATTTCTTTAACCACTCTGCCTGTAAAATTAGTGTATTTCCTGTCATCTACAACCTTTAGACAAGCTTTGACAGACTCCCTCATATGTGAGCAAATTTTTAGTCGCATGAAGACAGGCTGCACAGCCTTTAATCTCTGATCTTTTGTTATGCAAGCTGTGGTGTCTGCCGATTTCCAGATGAAGGAAAACTGTCTGTCTGCTTTCATCCTTGATTATAGCAATTCTAGGTCCCAAAAATAAAGTATAGCAATTAAGCTGAAATTAACTTCTCTTTCTTTCAGAAATAATTTTTAAAAGTTTGTGCAAAGTTTAATTACCTTAATTCAGCAATAGCATGATAAAGCAAGATACATTTAAGCCATGCTAAATGCCATATTCTTATTTTTCTTCCTTTATCACTCCTTGAAAGGATGAATCTGAGAAGGAAAACTCTTATCATGTTCCTCACAAACAATATAGATCTTTATCTGTTAATGTTTTAAATTTTATCAGTTAATTATAGATTTTTATCCGCATAATCTTTATCAATTAAGCATTCCAAATGCAAAAGCATTAGCACATATTCAAATTACCACACTTTAATATGTAAAATCCCCCTAAAAGATTAATTTCTAACATTTTCATTTTTTAAAAAATAGCAAACACCACCAATATCATATTTGCTCACGTGATGGCATTTTGCTGTGAATTAAGTCCTTGATTTGCAACAGCCAACAGACTGTCAGCAGCCTTCGAGCTGTCATCCTGGCACTAGAGACACATGGGGGTAGAAAGGGTGAGGAGGAAAGAGGGTCAAGAGTGGAGGAAGTATCTATCTACAAGGAAAGAAAATATTATCATAAAATAAAGCAAAAAATGCTGTGCAAATACGTCCTTAGTACCGGAGGAAAAAAACAAATGAATACTTCACTGTATTCAGGTGCTGTCAGAGGTGTGACCGAACAGTGAGTAATTATTTAATGAGCTTAAGGAAAACGTGCCAAACATCTAACAAACGTTCTAAGAAATGCTCACAATTAATGTTGACCTGTCCTGATCTCTAAGATGCAGGCGAGAAGAAAAGAAGACTGCCTACACCCATATGCATAACACATGTTTCTTTCAGAAGGCCCTTCACAGGAAAAAATGCCATCAAGTTAGTTCATGGGCATTAGTAGTCTGTAATTTGCAATTAGTAGTTAGCAGTTTGTAGTACAGTGTGTATTCTGTAGTTTGTAGCTGTCTACAGATAGAGCGCAGTGTGTGTATGTGCTCTATAAAAGCACTAACAACCCTAGAAAAAGATCATAGGATCATAATACAGGGTGATGGAATCTAGAGAACTCTTGTCTAACGTCTTGTTCAATCATGGCTAGCCAAGGGATCAGACCAGTTTGCTCAGGGCTTTGTCCAGCTTGGCCTTGGAAGATGGAGACTGCATAGCATCTGTGAACAAGCTCTTCCAGTGCTTGACTGTCCCTGAGGGAAAAGATGCTCCCTTAGGATCCAAGTTCCTTGGGCTATTGGTATTTTTTTGAGTGCCTGGCATAACACTCTCCTTATGTACACTCAGGATCTACTGCATTCATAGTAAACCAAGGCAAAATGCCAACGATGATGGCCGATATTCTGCTATGGAGCAGAGCCCTCATCCTCCTCACAAATGCAGGAAAAAGGGATTGAGTCTTGTTCACCTAGAAGTTCTGAGTGTGAGAACAAGGGCTTGGAGTCCCCAGCACAGTTCCAGCACTTATCCTGCCATTTCTGTTTTGGCACAAGCATCAAACTCAATGTGTACACCTGATCCTTGCTCACTTACTCCCTTCCAGCCACGGCATTATGCTGCATCCGCATGCCTCACACTATATCCTTGTTCCTCTACCTGCTTTTTGAGGACAATCTGGAGGGAAATATGCATCTGCCACGCCAGCTGATAAAGGAGTTGGCTTAAGCACCTGGAAGTAACAGCTCAGTAACATTCACTTGACACTCTCATGTTGTCTGGGTACCAAAACTTAATGTTAACGATGATGAATTATTTCACTGCTGATCACAGTATAAGATTCCTGAAAGTTTTATCCATTGAAAATGAGTTTCTTAAGAACTAGAGGAAGATGCTATCCCTACTGGTATATGCCTGATATCTCATAGATTTCCCAGAACTGTGCTTATTTCAAATTACGTATTTCAAGCAATTAAGTTCCGTAAGTTGTCTTTTAATGATAAATTCTTCCAGAATTAAATTTATTTTTCTAACATATCAGTTCCTAGGGGTTATAATTAGAACACATAACTGTTCCCCTAGGCAACACAAAAACTACCAAGAGTTATCCTTTCTGGATAGCTGTGTAATCCACACCTGTATGTACATATTTTTGGTAACATAAATATCCATACTAGATATGGCCAGATACTAAGCAGGTTCATCTAGCTCTCTTGCAAAACTAGTCCTACACTTTCATCAATCCAGCAGCGGAACTAGCGTACGTAGTGTCTTCTTTTACAGAAGTGAAGGAAGACTCATTTGTGCTGGCATGGGGCAGAAGAATTACAAGACGCTGGAGTACAATGCACTGATGTAATTAGCTCACTTTTAGCTGGCCCCTTGATTTAACTAGCTGCTGGTGGTTATACTCACTGGCCCCAAGCAGTTGCCCCAGAAGGAAGCAGCCACTGAGGCAGATGCTGGCCTGCTCTGTGCATCACAGGCGAGTGGCAGAATCATGCCCTCCCACTCCTCTGCAGGGCTGTGGGAGAAAGTACCCCAGCCCCTGGACCCCACGGCCTCTCCCAGATGAGCTGATCCAACAGGCATCCTCCTTCATTCCCACATGGGGCTGACAGATTGGGCACTCTGCCAGCATCTGAGGCACAATTACGGTCACACATGCTGGAAGTTGAGAGAAAATGCGTGGGATTTTTTATTTTTTTGCGGGGGCGGTAGGGCAAGAGAGACAAGAGATGGACTGGAAGGCTTTTAAGCAGTCAAAGCAGGACTGAAAGCTATGCACCGTATTTTATATAGTAATTCAAGGCAAGACTACATGCGTGTGTTATTAGTTCTCAAAAACATTTTGTATGGCAAATTCTCCATCCTCAGTGAGCTTTTCTGGCTGGGAGGCCAAAGTAATAGTTGGTACCAAGCCAAAGCAGTTTAGGAATTTTTTCTGAAGGAGGAAGGAAGAAATGTGAAGCAGCAATGTGAAGCAGAAAGCAGAAAGTTTTGCCCTCTTCTTTGAGGGCAGAACAGCCTCTGCTAATGTTTCCTAAAGTTTCTGGTGTTTTCCCCTCGAAACTCCCACTTTTCACAGGGAAACTTCTCCTTCTCCTCTCTAATTCAGGAACAAATTAACACTGGTACAAAGTGGTCTATCTCCCAGTGGTGCCTGACTCTCACCATATGGGGCAGCCATCACCCCGTGCCAAGACCACGGTAGTAGGAGATGCTCTGACTGATTCTTAGGGTCCTCACAGATCAGCAAAACTACATTACCACAGCTTTGACAGATGCTTTACACTCATCTCTGGAGCTTAGGAGAGAGATGAGGGAAGAGGAAAAACAAGGAGTAGGAGACCTCATAGATTTTCAAAGACTATTCAAACAGAGGCTTTTTTTTTTAAAAAACAAGGCAGGAAATTAAGTGGGGAAAGTACTTCATACTAAAACATTTATAAATGTAATAAATGTATAGCTTCACTTTAACCACAGCTCTGTTTCTCTGTCTATCTCACACCATGTTTCCATTATTGTCAGGAGAATGAACTGCATGCATGCCAAATCAGGTCATTCACAAATATAGAATGAGCGTCTGTCATTACAGATTTACCACTCTGACAATGGCATATCCCTTCTGCCTATAAAAATCCTGATCCATTAGCAGGGTGAGCTGTCTGCGTGTCAGCCCCTTAACACTCTGTGCACCTCAGCAAACTGGAGGTACAGCATTCCTTCAGCAGGCCAGCCTATGCATTTGCTCCAGAACAATGACAGGATGTATGAGTGACGTTCATGAACTCTACAACAAAGCCAAATTTCTTCATGCAAAAATTCACAGCATGCTGAATCCTGAGTGTGCTCAGCCCAGATTCAGGGTCAGCCCTAAACCACAGAGACTACATATCACCTTCTCACCTCCTTTGGAGACGATGTAAAGTTGCTGACGCATAGAAAGAACCAGGTCCCAAAGTGCCACATTTGCATATCTTTTAAATCACTCCAGAGATGGTGACTCAACCACTTCCTGGGCAGCCTCTTCCAATGCTTGACAATACTTTCAGTGAAGAATTTTTTCCCAACATCCAATCCAAACCTCCATTGTTGTAACTTGAAGCCATTGTCATCTCTGTTCCACTGCAGAGTGAAGGAGAGCCCAGTTCTCCAGACTGCCAAGTCTGTCAAGTCTGTCAAGGCAGCTTTGGCTGCCTTGAGTGTAGTCAGCCTAATGTGCATCCTTATACCTAATTCAACTTCAAAATGAACCTGTGCTGTCCAAATATGTTCTCACAAGCCACTCAGCACTCATGGAGAATTTTAAAATGATCCTATATCAGTAGCATCTGGGGATTCTTTAAAACAAAGCATCCTTTCATTGCAAAGCCTGATTTTAAACCGTGAAAACTTGACAATCAGTCAGGAACATACTTTGTGCTGGACAAACCAAGTTTTCATATGGGAAACTTAATCAAGGAGAGATGAGGCACATTTCCAGGCTTATTAGGAACTAGGAACTATTACATTAGACATTGGGAGGAAGCTCTTTACAGAGAGAGTGATTGGGCATTGGAATGGGATGCCCTGGTAGGTGGTGGAGTCACCATCCCTGGAGGTATTTAAGAAGAGACTGGATGTGGCATTTAGTGCTGTAGTCTAGTTGACAAGGTGGAGTTAGGTCAAAGGATGGACTTGATGATCTCAGAAGTCTTTTTCACATTAACTGCTGCTGTGATTCTGTAAATGTAAGTCTTGCTGAAGTGCCTCAAAATGTATTCATGCAGGAAAATTGGAGTAGAACACATCTTCCAAGATCAAGATTAAAGCCCTAATTATTAAACTGGCCTCTCCTGTCTGGCACTCCATATTCTCACAGAGATGTCCCAACAAAACTTCTCACAGTGTAAAGTATCTGCTTTCTATTTTTGACCACACAAATATTCTTTCGACAAGTACATCAGTTAGAGAAAACAAATAAATAAATACTAATAAAAAGAAACAATACATTGCTTTGTTCAGGATATCAACTGTCCATTTAAATCTGTGGTGTGGAGATAATGCAGCTAGTCTGAAACCCAAATTTGAGCTTGAAAATCTCCATGGATTTATTTGTCATCATGGGGTGCAATTAGGGTTTCTCCAGTAAACAAAGCATAGCCGTTAGATTGTCACAGAAACTAGAATTCACGTTTTAAATGGAACAGTGGATAAAATATCTGTTTAAGGCACTAAGTGAAACCTTTATAGATTGGTAGTTTTATTTTAGAGCTTCAAGGGATTTATCACTTTTAAAAAGGAAAAGAAGAAAGCAAGAAGGCCAAGTAAAGTGTCAATTTACTGGTTACAATGAACCTGACAATGTACAAGGCTCCAGATAAAGTTAAGGCACTCTACAAATTATTTATAATCTAATAGGAAGACGTGCAGAATACTGAAAGGGAATTGGGGTGATCAGAGGACTCCAAAACTTACTCAAGTTTGTTCGATTTCCTGAGGAAATCACAGGAGAACTGACTCTTTAGTGAGGATTAAAAGGGAGTGAACAGTAGCATGACAACAAAGGAGGGAGGCAAATATTGCTCATGGAGACAGCATGACAGAAAAAGGCAAGAAGAAGAATAACCACGGTGTTGTCTGGGCAGCAACAGTAGTACTATGTACGGCCATGTGTGACACAGCCTGGTGAAAGCCTCTGGGTTTCTTCCACCCCTTTTCTTCCGGTGTGCCAGGAACTAATAATGTGGTTGTTCACATGGCTGTCCACCAGTTCGTCAAGATCTCCCACCAGCTGATTCATACTGACAGACAGGTTTCATGACATTGTATTTGGTAGGTACACATACAGTAACCTTAATGAACACAGATCACAAAGCAAGCTTGGTTCTATCTTCAATATTCAGTGCTGGAAAGAGGAATGGAGGGAAGAAAAGCTGTAGGAATGGGCTCCAGCAGGATGTGCTGATTTAAACACCCTGATGCTTGCTAGAGAAGGGAAACTGAAATATGAATTCATTGCAGAAATTGAATGAGCAAGCCTCCTTAGATAAAAGAAAAGTCATATAATAAACCCAACACAGCTGAAGAAGTCAAAGGCTGCTCTGCATTCCTGAGGGGAAAAACAGAAAGGTAAGCAGAAGAGCAAAGGACAGAGCCCTCACCTGTATCTTTGCATGACTTGAATTTGTGCTTCCATGCTGATGCCACTCCTCCAGAAAAGCCTTTGGGCCACTACTTTTTAGATTGCTTATCAGTATTTCCAATTAAACAACAAAGTACAGTAAACAATACTAATAAGCTGTTTAAGACAGCCACAGCACTGTTAGGCTTATGAGTATAAACAGGCAGACCACTAAACCAACTGGAGATCTTCCACTGAGATAAATGGGTGCTGCCTAGTGCCGATGACAGATGGATTTAGAGCAGGTCAGGCATGTGGTATCTATGTAGCATCTTGTATCATATGGAAAGCAAATTCTCTTTCACGCGGTTTACTCCAGCTGAAGAAAAAAAATACTTTTTGATTTTATCACCATACCATCTTCTGATCCCTAAAGGTGACAACAAATTAGCATAATTTCCTTCTGATTCACAGCGATAGCCCCCCTCAGAAACACAGGAATGGGCGGTGAAAATCTAAAGAATTTATTGAGAGCAGACATTCTAGTTTACTTGTAAATGCCTCTGCTTATGATCAACCATTTCAGTCGAGCATAGTCTCCCACTCTTTATCATGTCCCTCATAGCCCAACTTAACTTTGGTACTGGTGACAGACAAAGTGGGGCAATGGTGGAAAACACATCTGTGTATTACTATATTATGTTCACACCAGCTGGCCACTCTTCTTTGACACCATATCTGAAAGGAGAGTTCCTAGCTGTAGGTGTCTTTGCAGCATCCTGAGAGGGTGTCCAGTAAAGCAAAAATTTGTATTAGGGAGTGACGAGATATGTGCTTGGTAGGGTTTGGAAAGGAAATTCCGAACTCATTTCAGATGCTAATGATGTTCAGCCAGTATTAGGCCAGGACAGCAATGAACTCCTGACCTGGAGGGGAAAGACTGCCACTGGTTTGCAATCCCCTGAGTTGTTCAGTCCCATGATAATAGAATTTCTGAAACAGTGCCAATGGAGCATAAAAGCATCAGGCAGGACAGAAGGCATCAAATGCTAATAGCCACTCCTTAACTGAAGAAAGAGTCTAATCCCTGGCTTTGAAAAGCACTCAGCCCCCACATGCTAAAAAGAGGTATGTGGGAGAGCTCTACCTCAGAGTGTGCCAGAAGACATGGGACAGCAGATGCACATGTACCTGCAAATATAATTTTTCTGAATGCATGAGGAAACCTTATGTTCCCAGGCTTCCCAAGGCACAATTAAACCAGACCTTTCTTTCAAGGGCACTGCCAAATAAGTGGCTTGTTTGAACTTGACTCAATCGGGAATTGAAAACATGGTAGAGAAAATAGGAGCAAGAGACCAGATGAGCCTCTGCAAGAGAACTCAAGTCTGACAGATTTATGGAAACCTTGTTTCCATATGGATCAGTGCTGCTGCCTCCAGAGCTCCAGCGGCAGCAGTCAATGAAAACAATGCTAGCTACGACAGATATTTGCACGGGGAACAGCTCTCCCCCTCCATATATTTGTTTTTACACAGAAGTTAAGCAAAAAAAAAGTCCAGAACTTGGGCAGCCTCCTTCTTCATTTGCCACAGCTGGTGTCCCACCTTGGGTGACATGGAGTTCTGCTCTGATGTACAGCTGCATGGGTGGGAGGAATCAAAAGGGCAAGCAAATTTACTGAGTTACGAAATGGTGACATACTCGGCATGAAAATGAAAGGAAATATATCCAGGCAGGCAGCAAGAGCAAGTTGATAGGAGTCGGGTGGGAAAAGGCAACGTCATTAGATGTATGGTCATATAGCTACAAAATCAAATGGATTTACACAGCGGGTGAGAACTCTTGTCCTGCTGCTGTATAAATATCAAACTGTCTGTAACCCTGTTACACTTAAACACCTGGTAGTGATTGAAGTAATAAAGCACACTACTGTCTCCATAAATCCCTCTGTGTGTGTGCATACACATACACATATACTTCTGCGAATTACAGATCTTCAGCAAATAATGATGATCAGGCTAAATTTGAGTGTGGAACAAATTCTGATGTTTTCAGTGGTGTAATACTGAGAATAAAGTTGGAAAGGGTCATCAGTTTCCTCTCCATCATCCATGCCGGGGGGGTTAAATTGCAGACAAAAATGGGCATGGCCTCTGCTCTTCTTCCATTTGCCCTTTTCCAAATCTGGCATCTGCAAGCTTCAAAGAGGAAGGAAATTTCATTTCTACTGTCTGGACTGCTGAGTAAGAGGGAAAATTTGCAACTGAAGCAGAAGATAAACAAAAAAAAAAGGGGTTGAACAACTTGATTTCCAAGCAGTGCAGGAAATCAAGTTTTAGAAAAATGCATCCTCTTTACAGGGAGAAGCACTTCCTCCTTTATCTAGATCTTTAATCGTGCCCCCATTCCCCACCCTTGGCATCTGGCCATGTCTTATCCTGCCTTAAAGGAAGTGCTGCTTCTTCCAAGAAGACTTCCTCCTCCTGATTAATTCAACAGTGCATCCACAGCTTTCCCTGGAGTTTTTCCTCAGAAGCAACCTAAACTAGGCTCAGAGGTAACTAGTGCATCTCTTGCTCTACATAAATTAGAAGCTGGATATTCACAGCTGATTTAGAAAAGCAGGCAAATCTGACAGTGAACAAAGCACAAGGAATGAAGCACGTAATTTGGAACATGTATTATGAAGGCATCCAAGCATGCATTTGTTTTGCATAATGCTTTAAATCTGTTACAAAATGCAAACCAAACCAAATGCACCAAATGATATCAATAGCTTTGTCCAGTGGATGGAGACGTTAAAACTTGTGTCCCATCCCTTCCCTACACAGTACTGGCAGACAAATTTCAATGGTGACTGAAGGGAAGGAAAAAGCTCAGTGGAACACACTGAACACAGCCTCTTACTCTAAGAGAAGGGCTGGCATCTGATCACAAGATCGATGCTTAGAGCTGGAGTTATGGCAGCTAAACTAGGATCTGCTGATTTCTGCTTTTTAAGTGTTTGACAGGAGATTTTACACACGCTGGCAGAGAGGGTAACAGAGGTCCAACAGATGACAGAGTTAGTTTGGGTTTTCAGAGAGCCGGGATGAACTTCCTGGGACATGGAGCAAACCAGCTCAAGTACCCCAGGGCTCTTTTTGCCCTGAGAAAGCCGGGAACAGTTGCAATTCTCTTCCTTAAAAGCATATTGAGATGATGATACAGTATAAATTGGGCTACAATTATGGTTATGGGGGCCATGTGATAGGCGGGCACCTAGAGATAGTCGGGTACTCAATATATCTCTTTGGCTTATATAAATGGATCCCCAAGGGCAATGAGCATGAATAACTTATGAACTGCCAGTGCATCTGCTCTATAAAAAAAAAAATATACCATGAGTTTGCCTCACTATTACCTTCAAAGTCGATATCCATGTACACACAAATGGTTCGGTTCGTAACGGGAAAAACAGCTTTTAAGTGAGCATATGACAGTGGAAAAAGTTGAACCAAGGGGAGAGGAAAATAGGAATCCCCACCTGGGTTTCAAATAGGAGAAGAATCTTAGATACCCAGTTTTGAAATGCCTTTTACAGTGCTACAAGATGCAGCTTTGGGACTGTTTCTTCTTTGTAAATCCAGGTAAACTTGTGACAGCAACACGTGCATGTAAATGCAGATGCAGACACAGAACTGACGGGAAAGGAGGACAATAGTTCATATTTTTTAAGTGTCCCCCTTCCTCTTCTCCACAATTATATTTTCATATAATGGTTTTACATCCATCTAAGTCAAATGTGCAAATGGGGTAGGCCCTAAGGCACTAAGATAACCCAAGTGGAACAAAAACATATGAATGCACATGCAAATGCTATGGTAAGTAGCATATGTTTTAGATACTGCTGAGATCATATGTTTATATGATCTAACAGAAACCTCTGCTTTTCATCAGAGAATGCACTCACTACACATCAGTAATCTATATAAAAATAGGGTATGTTTCAGATCTATATGAAATGCATTTTGTTTGCACATGACAAGTATCCAGAGAGGGGAAAGGTTAAAGACAGAACCTATGTGGAATTACAGACACAAAATTGGTTTTCCCTTTGCAGCAATCCCACTTGCTTTCTCCTCATCTGCTAGAGCACATCATGCTCCTTGTGTAATCTTCCAGCTGCTTTTTAAAAAACACATATTTATTTATTAATGACTGGCTACACTCCCTGAAGTCTAGGAATGGAAAAGTTACAGGCAAATCACGAAGCAGGGAGTCACAACCCAGTGCTAACTAAGGTAGGGAGGAAATACAAATTCAGGAAAGCAACATCATTTCCTCACACAAGGCTGAACCCTGCTTGTGTGCGTGTAGTTCAGTACAGTCGGTGGATCTTGCTCAAGTCTAGCAAGGAGGGCTTGACTGATAGACTTCTAGTGCAAGCTTTTCTTCTCTGAGTGCTGGAGAATACTAACAAAATAATCCGAGTTTGATTGCAAACAGATCTCAGATTCCAGATCCAAACAGCTCCAGCCTTTATTAGGTATCTGGCTCTACCTCCAAATCTCTCACAGCAGTCTGTGCTACAGTCAGAGTACTGTGATGAAATAGAATTGTTCGAAGAAGTTTATATAGAGTCCTATTCCACTGGAACTTGCAGAACTGTAACATCAAAATGCTTTACAGAATCAATTAATATTTTAAAATTACAGTTAAGAATAAATACAAGAAGATCTGTTGCTGTATCTGAGGAAGCTTCTTAGACACCCTGGAGGAAACTGTTGCCTTCAGAAATCCTGAATTTTTTTCTGAAGACTTTCTTGCTCTGCAGGACAACACTAAATCTCAATTTTTTTTTTTCTTTCTGAAACAGTATATGCAACTTCCAGCCACTTCTAAGGGAAGAGTAAATAAAATACTGCAAAGGACATATTAGTGCCTGTTTATATAATATACAAATCTCTTGGATCTCTGGAAAAGATAAATTAAAGTGACACTACTGGAAATGAATGAAAGATCTTTTACTGCTTTGAAGTTAATAAGAGTCTAAATGCATAATTTTTTTAGCTGAGGTTATGTTACATAAAGGTACTATATTAAAACATTACATCAAATGCTCATTTTTTGATTTAGAAGAGATGGGTGTAGGCCTCCTGAAGAGCACCAGTTTTCCCATATATCATGCCCAAGTGATTCTAATTGCATTTTGCTATCTCATACTACTCAACCAGGCCAGCTTACAAACAGATAAATAGTATAGGTGGCAGCATTTTAGTCTGCTTTCAAAAAAACCACACAGAACTTTGAGCCTAAACTGTATTGTTTGCTCAAACTTCTCTGGTCATCTCCTCAAAACTAAATTCTTACTCAATGGAGAGTCAGGAACAGATCCTCAGCTAGTGCCAAATAGTACTCTCTTCATGATCTTCCGTAATTTTCAGGTTTTGGTTTCCCAGAATGGCTTAATAGAGCTGCATCAATTTACAGCAGATTAAAACCCCAGGTTTTAACGCTGGCCAATGGCAATCGAATGAAATGGCTGAGCAGAAAGTGCTGCAAGAGGATTGCACAGCCAGCACACAGTGAGCTTTACCCAGCACAGGTTTATGTTGGAAGGGTGGGACACTGTTCCACTCCTCTTCTTGTCTGAGGCAATAAAAAAGTTCCTGCAAAGTCAGAAGCTCGAATTTAAAATAAATTTGAGTCACTCCTGGCTCAGACTACTGCCTATGAGCTCCAACAGAGTTGGAATGAGTGGCCCAATACAGGTAATTGTTTTAAGCTTATTCCCCTTCAAGCTGTGAAGACATCCTTTGAAGGCATCAGCCAAGCATGCCTAAGTGCTGAGGCTGCATGAGAGCAAATAAAAGACACTGATATCCATAAGCTGTGGAAAAAGCAGCTGCTGCAGGTTTTGCTGATGAGTTAATAGTCAGGGCCATAGGTATTCTGTCCACACTTTGCTCTCCCCCCTGTTTTTCTATGCTCAGCCCATGCTAGCTGAGGTCTAGTGTACCACATCACTCTCAGCTTTTTCTTGTTACCAGGTTTAGTTGTTCTCCTCTAGTCTTGCCTATATCTCATGCCCAGGTCTAGTTTCACAGCACCAGTCTCTGCTTCCTCCCTGCCTTTCATGATGGCAGCGGGGACAGTGAGGCCGATGGTTCAGCTGACTTCCTAACTCCTTGTCCTAACCCTCATACCTTCCTCGCTTTCACCTGCCTCAGGCCTCAATTGACGTGCGCTGGTTTGAGGCAGGAAAACTCATCTTTGCTCATATTCAACTCTTCTTGCAGGGTACATGACTAATCTTCAAGGAGGACCTGAACTGTTCAAGGAGAAACATGAATCAGGAAGAAGCTAGAGCAGGAAACAATGACCAGAGAAAAGAAATGCAAATGGGAAAGGTGAAGCATTTTTGGCAGTAGGAGATCTGGCTTCCAGAAAGACATGGGAAAAGTTATTCCTAGAGGGAACAGAGCAGTAGCTGCCCCAGTAGCACTGATGCCTGCCCTTATCCACAGGCAAGAGGTTTGATGTGACAGAGAAGGAGGCACCTAACTAAGGAGGAAGCACACAGGTGGAAGGGGTGACCTGACAAGGGAGAGAGGGGTCTGTGCATGGAGAGCAGCAGCACTAATTAATGGGAAATGACGGCTATGGATTGGGTTGTGTTTGTGCCTGTGCAAATGGTACAGGAGAGGGAGAAAAGGAGAAGACAGCATGTGCTGAAGTATGCAAAGAAGGCCAGGCTGCCCTGACACAGCTATGCTCGTGGGGGAAACCTCTTCTGTCAAAAAAGCTGCTGGCTTTTTCAGCCCTGTGCAGTATGGAAGGATTTCCTAGTAATAGCACAAATTCAGGATACAAATACCTCACCATTATTCTAGCATTTTTCACACCCAAGAGGATCTTTAGCTGTGGACCAGCAGTGGCACGGACTCTCGCTTTTTGATTAATCTTTCATACCATCTGCTCTCTCTCCACCTATCTATCATCTTGCTGCCTGAGTGATGATTACTTCAGAGTGCAAATCACCCAACATCACTCTGACTGATAAATTATATATGAAGGACAGGACATGGTGACTAAGACTGAACCCAGTAACATTGTTTTATGTCTGGGGATAAACACGGGTGCTCAGATATCCTAATGCCCAGCACACTTGAAAGTAGTCAGATTAGATTAGATGGAGAGGCTCTAGTGGATTTAGTCCAGGTTTACACAGGTGTAAATGAGATCAGAATTGGCCTTCAGTCTGTTTATGAAAGGAAATTTCATGCACATGGAAAAGACCCTATCCCTAATTAATCACATTGAAAAATACTGAAAATAAGAACTAACCAGCAACAATGGCAACTTCCCTCTATGCTAGTATCATGTTTGATGCATACACTTGCCTGGCAATTACTGGCTTTGGTTAGTCATCTTTTCATCTAGGGGAAAGAGTCGACTTCATTTGTTTTTCTTTTTCCCATTATCTGGACAAACGAAAAAAGCATGTGAAAAAACATCTTGAGTTGAACTGCAGGTTACGTGAAGGGAATTGCTGACAAGAAGCACTCAAGATGGTCTCTTTGTATAGCAGTCATGAATGCCACCCCTTCCCCACTGTCCGCAGAGAGAGATGGTGAGTGAAGTAATGGGCAACAGACACTGGCTGGAGGTGAATCCCTGCAGCATGGACTCCATAGGCATTGTGGGCTCTCATCTAGAAGGCAAAGACGATACCAGAAAACATTCTGCTGCGGATTTATCTGGTTACCATCACCCAAATGGAGTGGTAAAGGATGAACCTGGAGAAAACAAGTCATTCTTCCATTGCAAGGCAAATAGGAAATAGGAACTGAATAAGGTTGTTACCATTGCTAATGCCTCTGATTCTGCACCAAGCCACAGACCACCCTGACAAGACTACTGAGATGTTTCTCCCCTTGTTTTGTGAGTTTTCCATGTTTCAAGGCTAACCTTTATCTTGTTTTAAATACCTCCCAACACACTTTTTCTCCTTTGGAAATAATGTACAGAGTGTAAATAAATTACAGAGGCTGAACATTACCATTATAACAGCTCCCAGAGATGTGAAGTAAAGCACACTTTCCACTGTTGCCCCCAGTAGCTTACACCTGAGGTCAGTAGAAGGGCTTGTGAAGGACAGACAACACATTATATATTACAGGGAACAGCAACAGCATTTTCTGCCAACAGTGCAAGGCCTGAGAAAGCTTCCATTCTCCGGTCTGCATGTGGCTGGGCTGATTCCTCCATCTGTGCATGGCTGGCTGAGCAAGTTGTGAATTTAGGAGAATTTCAGTTTGTGGTGACTCCATTGTCTTTAGGCAGCCTCTGCGTGTACAGTGAATAACACACCTTTGTCACCTAACCCATAAACTACAGCCATGCATTGAAACTGATCACAGACCTCCTGACCTGCTGGAAAACACAGTTTGTGCACCACCTTATGGCACATTTTCTTGCCAACACTGGCTAGGGCATCGGCCAAACCTGCCTGCTGGTATGTAAAGTCAAATGCCATAGAATCTCTGTTTAAATCTGTCATCCCTCTCAGGGCTCTGTCCCAGTGAGAGAGAGTGGATATGCCTGGAGAAGATACAATAGAACTGCACCTCTCTGTGTTACCCTGTTTACCTGCTGGAGGAAGCTACAGACTGTTCAGGCAACAATCCTTTAGAAGAGGCCACCTAACACTGGGGACATATAAATTATTGGGTCTAAGCATCAGCATTAGACTTATCCCTTTGCCTTCTCAAAATTTACTCATTACAAATTAGTATTAACAGAGGGATACAACAGACATAGAGATAAAACTTTCCTAGGCCCCCTTGCCTCTCTAACCCAAGAACAAAACCCACCTCCATGCATGCAGCTCTCCCTCTAAGCAAAGGATGAAAGGAAGAGTGTGTCATGGCTGTGGCCCCAATATTTAATGCATTAGTGGAAAAAATTCAGATGAACTCAGTTCTGAGAAATACCTAGAAATACATTCTGGATGACAGCAATGCAAACACTCACTATGCTAAGCACAAGCCACTCTTGGGGAGGAGTGGTGGGAAAGGAACCTTGAAATCAGGCAAATTATTCAAAATGTTATATCCTTCAAAATGCCAGGAAGATACAGAACAAGGGGACGAAATACCTGCTGAGGCAATATGGCTTATTTTTTCTTCCCCTGAAAGTAAAGAAACATCCCTGGATGCCTGCACTCTGGTGTTATCCTTCCCTGAGGAGGAAAAGCATGAGTTTGGAGATGCTCTGACGACAGTGGGAGTCCATTTTACATCATTCTGAGAGAACAAGGGAGGCTTTCTATGTCTAATCACATGGGAGAAATCTGTTCCCACATCCTGAAATGCTTCAAGTAGGAGTTTTTTCTAATGGAATATACACTGGGTACAATTAATGTGTCTTATTGCAACACTTCAGTGAATCCCACCTCGAAGCTTGACCTGAGTAATATAGAAGAGAGTTTGGAATAAGAAATAAAAGCAAGTAGATGCTTTCTTCCAATTCTCTTACTATTGCCTGAAGTAAAATGTTGAAAATAAAAATATGTGAAAAATATTGCTATCTGAACATCAAGCTCGAATTTTCTTGAATAATTGAAACCAATGTATCTGAAAATATTCAAAGTAAGTGAATCACGTTTCAAATTTTGAAGTAGATGAAGTTCTCAATCTATTTTTGTTTTAAATACCATTCAGATGGTTTTATTTTTCCTACTGAAGAAAAGAATATGGACTTCATTATTTAAGCTTCTGGTATCCAAAACTACCATAAAGTGTCAGCTGCTAAGGATTTGCATTGCCAATGGTTTGGGACTTCAGCCAAAATCCCAGATTACCAAAACGTATCTAGCTCTGCATGGGGCATAATGGAATGGTTCCATTTGAGACAACCTGTTGGTCTCTCCTTGCACAAAATATTTTAAAAAACCATACCTGAATTGCAAACACCCTGCGCTTAGAGTGTCCCAAGTAGACCTTTTATTTGATTTGAGAAACATAAAGGCAAGAACACGTCATTTGGAGGCAGTGGGTGTCAGAAGATTTTGGAACATCAAATATTTGCATCAGACATGGATTGCTAGCCCCATTAGCTTAGGTATTCTTTAATTGTTTGTAGCTGTGCACTGAGCAGAGTTTCTCAAAGTCTACACTTTAATAGGAAAAAGGCCCATATTGTATCAGGTTATGGCAGCACCAAAAATAGAGGCTAATTACAGGGTTCTCCAGCTTGCTTTTATTTACTGAGAGTAACACGTGGCATCTTTGTGCCTTCCTCAAGAAATGAATGTAAACATATCACCTTTTTTTCCAACCCTCTGGGAAGGACAAAGTTCTTCTGTGGGACATCTCCCTTTCGAGAATAGTGCTGCTGTTAAAGAGACTTCCGAAGGAGAGAGCTGGAGATGCATTTTACATTAAGCCCTTGATCTGGCATGAGTAGAGATCATTTCATTTTGCCTGACTTTGCATTCTGTGAACATGGCCTGGCTTGTGCAAATGGTCATCTTCTCCTCCTTTCTCACAGCTCGATTCTTCCAGTGAACCGAAACTGTCACAGGAAGCCATTGCCAGGGAAGGAGAAGGAACTCCCATGTAGTTGGGATCAGGCAGAATAAGAAAGACTAGTGTTGTCTCCTTCTCCCTCATATGGGAGCCAGCCTCAGAAGTACCAGGCACTGAATTAGCAGAGACCTCATCTTTCAGTTCATGGTGTCTAATGGAAGACCAGTGGGGCATAAAGTTTCTATTATCTAGGTTTTAATAATGGATGAACCTCCCCTCCTTCTGCTCCAAAAAGCCGTACATATAAACCCATATGAGGCAGACAGCACAGCTGGCCCTTTGTTTGCTCAGCTTCTTCCAGATGGGTGCCACCTGAGATGATTGAGCTTGGGGAACCTTTTGTTGCTTGCATTTGATTTCACATACTGGAGGCTTCCACTTCTGAGCTCAGCTCTGTTTATGGGTGTTTGTTTGGCATTTGTGTTAACCCTAAGGATGACCAGAGGATGAGTGTGCTCCTGAAGCATTTTCAACTTCACTACTTAAAATATCACTTACTTGTTGACCAATTATCAAGACTGCCAAGGAGTATTATTATTCTGAGTGACAAAAGTCTATTCAGACAACAGGTCTCGATCTTCCAAATATGACACTGACTCAAATGACTCCCAGGCTGCAGAAGGATAAACACTGAAGTCACTACTGTAAGGGGCTGGTCACTTTCTGGGCTTTCTGACTGCTTTTATCAGGACCAGGACACTCCTATGATATAGTTAATTTCAAGGTCCAGGTTATTAGCATTGTGTTAAGGAAATGCTGGAAACAGTCGAGCAATTCATCATTATTTTATAAAAAAGTTACGGTACCAAAGAAAGTCATGTGCAAATTTTTAACAGAACAAGGAAAAGACAAACTCAAAACAAGCACAGAAGCATAGAGAGTTGGAATAGAAGTGTTAAGTTGGCCTGTGCAGAATGAGTAGGAACGGTGAGGTGGGAAAGCACCAGAAGGAGCAACAGAAGGTTTTGCTGGCCCTCAGCTATGCAGGTCAAAATCACAGCACAGCCATGTGCAACTTCTGAAGAGATCCAGGAAGGGAAAACAATGAACTGCCAAAAAAGAGGGACAGTACTTAAGATATTGTGATGAGAAAGATGAAGAACAAGGTTAGAGCTTTAAGCACCCAGCCACAGATGAAAAATTATGAGAAAACCCTAATGGCTCACAGAGGTAGGAAAGGATAGAGATATGAAAGCTCCTATTCACTGTAAGCTGCTGAAGACCTCAAAAGATTTGTGAATATGCAAGTAATATATATAATTTGTGAATATACAAGTGTGAGCAAGTAGAATCTGCTTGTTTTCTAGTAAAACAAGCTTCCTCTTCTGTAATGTCTAACTTTGAGCGTTGCTATAACTGCAATGCTCTTTGCTACAGTAAAACAGCTAATAAATTTGCTGCCAAGGCAAAATACAAAATAATGTGGTGCATTGGATACATTTACAAAAGAATTTTTGAATGTTTAGAATGTTTTGGATGTTTAGAACTATGCAAAAAACCTCCAACCTCCATCACTTAAAATGTATACAAAAAGTCCTCTACCACATGTGCATAGAGCAATCTTCAACTGACCAAGTAAGCCAATAGGATGTCATTTGTTTTCAATTACTCTTGATGAGACCAAGCCATAAACAACAACATTTTGAGGCTCCAATTCACTTCTTTATCTTGGGTCATATATCACTTAAAAACACTTATTGCTGTCTTAACAGCTGTGGATTTCTAGTTCTTTTTCTGGGGAAAACTCCAGAACATTTTCTACATAATAGTTCATCCCCAAAACACAAATAAAACTCATTTATTTGGCTCAGAAATGTCAATCAAGAAAAGAATTATAGACCTGTCTTGTTTTCAAATACTATCCATATGACAGAGGATTAATCAATAGCTTACCATTCCCAAAGGACATTGCTGAAATCATGTCCAATTTTCTGTCTCTCAGACAAAAAAAATTGTACACAGTCAATTTTAATAGTGAAATGGCTATACTTACATCTTCTAAACAAGATTATATTATCAGAGGAACATAGAAAAGACAGAAATTGAACTCCTTTCAAGCAAAGTGGGTCAGAAGGGAAATACCACATGGTCAGAAGAAGATGTTACAACCTTAGTCCATCTGCACTCAAGAAAGTGACCTCCTTTCCTAGGACGTTGGATATGTCCCACAGAGACAGTCAACAATAAGGTCTAGACAGAAATCCTCCCTCTTTAATTCCCAGAGCTTCAATTTGCAATGAAGCAAATGTGACAACTATTGGATAAATGGTAAGACGGCTCTAGCACAAAGTGCAAGCTCAGGTTTTTCCCCCTGCCTTCTGCTGGAAAACCCCACACATCTGTTCAGAAGGAATTAAAAACTTCAGCTGTCTGTTACAGCCGAAGGCACAGCACCTTGTGTTTCTGGCATATGCTGATACCTACAGTCCATCGTGCTGGAAGAGGTCAGACACAATTTGCATCTCTAGCAGCAGTGCTACCACTAAGACAGTGAAAGTATGGAGCCATTTTAATGGAACACTAGAACAAATAACATGCAAAAAGTATCGCACTTCACTCAAGGAATAACCTATGGTGCATAGGTAAAGAAATGTCCATGCTAGTTCTCAAGGTAAATCAACAGCAAATACATTTAGAAAAAGTAAAACCAATAAGGACATATTAAGTTCTCTCATCTAGCAGTGCAATTTATAGGGAATTGTATACACATATGCCATTGTGTGTGTTTAATGAGATGCACCCATGCTATGCAGCTGGATATCAGTGGTTGAACAAGCTTTTCACTCATTTCTCTATTCACCCACTTCGAATAATTGAACATGTTCTGGTTTTCACTTTGACCAGTTAAATGAGGATAGCTGAAAATATACGTAACATGACAAACCAGAGTGAGCCCCTTTTTGGTTTTATTGATTATTTTTATCTCAGTACCAGACTGCATATTGTAAAAATCTTCTATTTTGTAACTTTTACACAAGTTCAAGAGGAAGATGAGGCTATTATTTACAAGGCTTATGAGAAAAATACTTAAAGATTGTCTCCCTGTGAAGAGATGCCAAATTAGGAATTTAAAGCAGACATTCTCACAAGTGAGACAAAAGTTTGTGGTAGTCTACCACAAACCCAAATTTTCCTCTAAGTGAATGAGCAGGTAGGTCTGATCATCTTTTTATTTATCTCTATGATCAAATCAATTGAGTTTGTCTGTGTCTCACAGGAGAGACATCTTGCTGTAATGTTGCAGAACTAAGTACAGTAATCCCTCAAGTTCTGTGGGGGTTAGAGTCTTATCAGCTGCCACGAATCCCCTGATCCATGAACACATGTGATACATGAATATGCAAATAAGGCACACCCATCTCACCCACCCCCTGCCACCCCAGAGCACTAGGGAGCATTCCCAGCACCTCCCCATGGCCTCTCACAGCACAGGAGAGCAAAGGGAACTGTTTCTGAGCCCTCTCCAACTGGGGAGACCCCCCAGCGAATCCATGGGCTTCCCTTTGGCCGCACTGCCACTTTCCATGCCACCGCTGCCGGACCACTCCCACCACACTCACTTGCACTGCCGCTACGGTGGGGAAGCTTTATAACACTGTGCCAAGCTCACCCCAGGGCCGTGAAGGGACAGGAGCTTGGCCCTCGGGTCTCAGCGGCTGCTCACCCCACAGCCCTGGAGGAAGCTGCAGTCCTCCAGGAGGGACTCCAGCATACCTGGGCTCGGGTCGGCA
>WEKX01013264.1:26168-45966 GCA_013390025.1 Pitta sordida | reverse complement strand
CTCCCCAGTTTAAGAAGGATGTTGAGCTGCTTGAGAGGGTCCAGAGAAGGGCAACGAGGATGGCGAAGGGACTGGAGGAGAAGCCCTATGGGGAACGACTACAGGGGTTGTTCAGCCTGGAGAAGAGGAGGCTCAGAGGTGACCTCAGTGCTGTTTACAGCTGCCTGAAGGGAGGTTGCCGCCAGATGGATGTGAATCTCTTCTTTCAGGCTGAGGACACCAGAACAAGAGGAAATGGCCTCAAGCTACGCCAGGGGAGGTTTAGACTGAATGTTAGGAAGCGGTTTTTCACAGAGAGAGTGATTGCTCATTGGAATGGACTGCCCAGGGAGGTGGTGGAGTCGCCGTCCCTGGAGGTGTTTAAGAGAACACTGGATGAGGAGCTTAGTGACATAGTCTAGCTGGGGGGTGTAGGGCTGGATGGTCCTGTGGGCCTCTCCTGGCTCGGAGTGGCTTGTGCACCTCTGAAGGATCTAGGTTTTTATTTACCACTCTGGGATGTGCGTTCATTCTCTGCACGGGCGTTAGATGGTGAGTTGGACTAGATGATCCTTGTGGGTCCCTTCCAACTCATTGTATTCTGTGATTCTGTGATTCTAATTGAAGGCATAATCTCTTCCTTGAGAGAATACAAATTAAAAAGATGCTCATTCTAAGGGCACTCCACCAGATTTGAACTGAGATATTTAAGATCAACAAAACATTAAATGGCTGTGGCTTATCTATATAAGTAAATTGATATATTTAGAAATTATTGTTATACTATTACAAGAAGACAAGAAGATAGCTATTGGATTAGCTAGCTATTGAATAGCTAGCTATTGGATTTTATAGTGGATGTAAATGTTCCTGCAGCTTTTTCTGCTCAGCTTCATTATATGTTCCAAAGCTTATACAATTACTCAGAAATCCTTGAAGCTGTAAATGTTAAGGTCCTGATCCTAAAATCAAGTCTTCATATAATACTTTTAGATACAGATGAAAGTCAGGAAGTTGATTTTTTATTCAAAATTATTTTGTTCCTTACAGTTGCACATTTTGAATGGCAATAAAGATAGTTGTTTTCTCTTGAAGTGTCCCATTGGTAACTTTGATTTTGTGCAGATATTTTCGGCATTTCAGAGAATCTTGAATTGCAATAGATACTTACGGTTAGGGCACTTTTGGCTGTTTAACAGAGCTTAGAAATATAGTTCACATGAAAAAATTAATTTGGAGCTGAATCACAGTTACATTGTAAATCAAAAAATTACTAACTAAACAAACAATATAAAGAAAAAAAAGAGAGAATTTCCACCTTATTTATCTATTTCATAAGATATGTTAAAACAAATTTTCAGAAAAACAAGACATGCGTATACCAAAAAAAAATTATCTCTGAAGTCCATGATTAGACCTTACATGTATTTTGCATGTCATGAGAAGTTCCCATATCCATCAGCTGACTTTGTGCTAAAGAAACAGATGCATTGTCTTTAGAAGGTAATCTCTAGCATCTTGTGAAAAACATGCTTCTTGTTCTTGCTTAACATAATCATATTATTTAAACTTTGATATAAAAATGTTCTAGTAAAGTGGTGAAACATACATATTGATATTGGTTTCAGATCGTTCTTACATGTTTCATGCCTTTACATTTTTATATACCAGTGAAACTGCTAGATTAGCTTTAGTAATCTGTAACTAATCACTGGCAAAGACTGGCTAATTATCTGAATGTTCATGTTTTCAGCCGTTTTCTTGAATATACAAACCAAATCATATTTCAAAGGCTAGTATGTTCTTTTCCATATTATATTATGCAAGTGAACCAATTTTTAATATGCTATTTGGTTATTCTGTTATTTCTAACACCTGATGTTTAATCGTGCTGTCATTTAATCATCCTGAAAGTACATAATAATCTTCAATAGCGTTGCATATACAGTTTTCCGATTACCTACCTGTTTTCATTGGGAAGCCAGTCTAAAAAAACAAACACACAAAAAAGCAAAACAGAATCAAGTGGGACTGTTGATTTCCTTATTATTTTGACATCTTTTCATGCTTTTACGTTAATTTCTTCTGGCTTTGTTTGAGATCATTTCTAACTGAAAGCAAAGAAAAGGAACCATGTCACACACATTTGCCCAACTCATATTTCCAATGACCAAAAAAGGACTCAAGAAAGCAAGGCAAAAATAAATTCTAAAATATTCTAACAAGAGTTTAACAAAAAATTCACGTGTGCAGAGCTGTTTCTCTGCAGTTCCTAAAGGAATGCATACAGTAAAATACAACAAAAAGCTAAAGGAAATATGATCTGTTCTTTATAAACACATTAATTATCCCTGGAATTGTAATAGGTTTACATTGTTGCCATTTTTATTTCTCTTTGTAGTGCAAATATTTCAGGAGTGGGTACTCATTTTTTTACCTCTATTATGTGCAGTAGTATTGTTTGCTCAGCCTATAAAAGCGAACAAAAACTTTTAGTTCCTGCTATAGGACATTGCCAGCTAAAGCACTGACTGATGTATTTCAGTACTTTTCATTACAAATTACACAGCTTGAAGGCAAGCAATTGCAAAACAAGTTTGAAAAACAAACTTTTGAGACTCCTGCAGGAGAGAAAATGAAGCAGTCTTCATAAGAAAGTCAATTATTAATCTTAAATTCAGCATAACAAGTTTCTCATGGAAAAAATGACAGAACAGATATGGTAGTAGAAAGATTTCAAAGCAAGTCAACAACCAATCTTACAAACAGTGACAAGTATTAAAAATTGTATCTGAACTCCTTTGAGGCTGGAGCTTGGAAATTTCATATCTGAGAGATAATCTAGTGCCAACATCTAATACTTTTCTAAAACCAATACAGTGAATCCCCGGTACATCATGATCTCTGCATTACGACCATGATTTGAAGAAAATCAGTCAGGACTCAAGGCAATTGTTTGCACATTATAGAAAAGTTTATTTTTGGCCTAAAAGCCAAGGGAAGGGGCCAACAGTGCCCTCTGCAATTGCCAGATGCCAAAAGGGACGCCTCCCAGTTGTCACCCCTTTTTATCCCCTTGCCTCATCCACATGCAAATTGCCCAATGAATATTTATTTCTATGGCATTATGTCACTTGCTATGGATCCCTCAACCAATTGGCTCTCATGTTGTTAATTCTTTTCCCCTTGTTTTGACTAACTTTTAATATTGTTTACCTTCAGAGGGCACAGAACTGTTCTTTTCACCTTTAATATTCAGCCTTAGCTTTCAGGCCCTCTGAAGGATTCTAAAGTTAGCCAATCTTTCTAAAATTCCCTAAAAATCTGTCAAATTTCCACTACTTCAATAAAATTCCTAAATCTCTATGCTATACACTGAATTTATAATTTCTAAATCTTCAAATCAACCCCGCCCATTTGCGAGGCAGAGGTCCCCGGCCCGATGCATGCGCAGTCACTCTGCTCTGCCGAGGGGTGGTGCTGCGGTACCTGTGGGGCGAGACTCACCCCGCCCTGCGGGGAGGGGGCTCGCAATAGTGGCACTGTGTCCCATCCCTGACCCGGGAAACTGTCCCACGAAAGTGAGGCAAGCGAGGGGGGGAAAAGCACTGTGTGCTGGGGGGTGAGGAATGGCGAGCATGCCTGGTGGCAGCAGCTAGGTTTCCGAGCCTACTCCAACTCAGGAAACACCCCCCACACACACGCCTACAGCTCAAAGCCCGCGCCACTGCTCTCTTCCCCCGGCCCCATGCCCGGGCGTCCTGGCGCAGCGCGGCCCCAGGGCCAGTATGCCTTGCCATGGCTGCCAGTGTGGGGCTGCCAGTGCGGGGTCAGTACACCACGTTGGGGCTGCCGGCACAGGCTGCCAGCGCGGGACCGCGCCACGGGGTTGGGGCACCTGGGCATGAGCACCAGGGTCGGGGGAAGGGGAAGGCGATGTGGTGTTTGGGCTCTGGGCGTGCAATCGCAGCGGCCCAGAGAGGCCGGCGGATTATCGGGGGCGGGGGGATCTCTCGAGTCAGAGGGGGCTCAGAAATGGTTCCCTTTTCTCCCCCATGCTGAGAGAGTCCGAGGGGAGAAGCAGAAAAGTGACCGCAGTGCTGCGCAGTTCCGGGGGATGGGGCAATGGGCGTGGCCTGCATGCATATTAATGACCTGCACTTCTTTGCAAGTTTAGCTTTTTGTGAGGCCCCTGGGCTGTCCGGTTCTTCATGAAGGATGGGGTATAACTGTCTTTATATATTTTCCAGTTGTTAATTTCATGTAAAGACACATCCAGAATATTACTCAAGCCTAACAATGAATTAATTAATTAATCTCCAGCAGACGGTGGCTCCTGAATTACTGTGACTGTGCTGCACTTGATAGCTGCAGTCAATTGGAAACAGCATGAAAATACTTCAAACAAGAAACTAAAGTAATTTGAGCTTGGTGTTACCAAAAATGAATTATGCAAAAGCTCCTACTACCTACAGACAGAAATAAAACCTTTCTGAAGTTTTAGTATGAATATGTTTTACTTAAGTATGATTTTCCCCTTTTAAAGGAAATACAGTCGGGTCTCCTGTATCACAGACCCACGGTCTTAATCGGGCTCCACGAAGACCTACTTCCATATTGAATGGCAGCTCATTAATACGCAAATTTGTCCCTCACCCTCAGATGATTCCTGGCACTGTTTTGGCACTGTCTTGCTGTGTATCAGTTGCTGTGGTGGCTTGGGGGGTGGCGCAACAGCGGAGCTCTGGCTGTGCCTGTGGTTAGGGTGGGGAAGCAGCAGATCCCAAGGGTGGGGAGCAGTGAAGCAGAGCTGCCACCACCACCGCCATGGCAGGTTGTACATGCATAGTTGTGAAAAGGGGCCTCCTTCATCTCTAAAAAGTCATGCCGCTAAGATCAGAAGCCGCCATATGGGGAGCGCAAAGTGCAAGAGGGCCGACTGTATCAGTATGGTGATCCATGTTTTCCAGATGAGCATTATCAAAATTTAAAAATGTAAACATTTAAAAACAGTAATAAAAGAATTACTTGGAGTGATGATAACTGCATTAGTATCTAGTAATGATAATTCAATAGCTTTTGCTGTTCCTGGATGATATTTCATGAACATGTTTCAGCACACATGGATTGATTTCAAAAAATTGTTTAGGTTGAAAGGAACCTTCAAGATCATGTAGTTACAACACCCCTCCCATAGGCAGGGATGCCACCCAATCGATCAGCTTGCTCAGATCCTCATCTAATCTGGCCTTGAATACTTCCAGGCATGGGACCTCCACAACTTTTCTGTGCAACCTGTTGTGCCTCACTACCCACCAAGAATTTCTTCCTAACATCTAGTATAAAACTCTTTCCTTTTAATTTAAAACTATTTCACTTTGTCCTGTCACTATCTGCCCATGTACAAAGACACTCTCCAGCTTTCTTGTAGGCCCCTTTAAGGTGTTGGAAGGCTGCTGTAAAATCATCCTGAAGCCTTCTTTTCTTTAGCATAAACAACCCCGGTCTCTCAGACTGCCTTTATAGGAGATAATTTTCTTTGATAGTTAACAGACTAAGAGATATATCTTTTCAAGCTGTCACCAGGCAAACCCTGGAATATGACAAATACGTCAGCTATTTAGAATAAGATATTATTTAAAGTAACTTAAAGTTACTTAAAGATTGTGCAGATTCAACAAATTCAATGCATGTCAAAATTCTTAAGACTGACCTTAGGCAGAACACATTTTTGTTTGTTTTAAATTTACTCACTAAAGAAATAGTTATCNGCGCCACGGGGTTGGGGCACCTGGGCATGAGCACCAGGGTCGGGGGAAGGGGAAGGCGATGTGGTGTTTGGGCTCTGGGCGTGCAATCGCAGCGGCCCAGAGAGGCCGGCGGATTATCGGGGGCGGGGGGATCTCTCGAGTCAGAGGGGGCTCAGAAATGGTTCCCTTTTCTCCCCCATGCTGAGAGAGTCCGAGGGGAGAAGCAGAAAAGTGACCGCAGTGCTGCGCAGTTCCGGGGGATGGGGCAATGGGCGTGGCCTGCATGCATATTAATGACCTGCACTTCTTTGCAAGTTTAGCTTTTTGTGAGGCCCCTGGGCTGTCCGGTTCTTCATGAAGGATGGGGTATAACTGTCTTTATATATTTTCCAGTTGTTAATTTCATGTAAAGACACATCCAGAATATTACTCAAGCCTAACAATGAATTAATTAATTAATCTCCAGCAGACGGTGGCTCCTGAATTACTGTGACTGTGCTGCACTTGATAGCTGCAGTCAATTGGAAACAGCATGAAAATACTTCAAACAAGAAACTAAAGTAATTTGAGCTTGGTGTTACCAAAAATGAATTATGCAAAAGCTCCTACTACCTACAGACAGAAATAAAACCTTTCTGAAGTTTTAGTATGAATATGTTTTACTTAAGTATGATTTTCCCCTTTTAAAGGAAATACAGTCGGGTCTCCTGTATCACAGACCCACGGTCTTAATCGGGCTCCACGAAGACCTACTTCCATATTGAATGGCAGCTCATTAATACGCAAATTTGTCCCTCACCCTCAGATGATTCCTGGCACTGTTTTGGCACTGTCTTGCTGTGTATCAGTTGCTGTGGTGGCTTGGGGGGTGGCGCAACAGCAGAGCTCTGGCTGTGCCTGTGGTTAGGGTGGGGAAGCAGCAGATCCCAAGGGTGGGGAGCAGTGAAGCAGAGCTGCCACCACCACCGCCATGGCAGGTTGTACATGCATAGTTGTGAAAAGGGGCCTCCTTCATCTCTAAAAAGTCATGCCGCTAAGATCAGAAGCCGCCATATGGGGAGCGCAAAGTGCAAGAGGGCCGACTGTATCAGTATGGTGATCCATGTTTTCCAGATGAGCATTATCAAAATTTAAAAATGTAAACATTTAAAAACAGTAATAAAAGAATTACTTGGAGTGATGATAACTGCATTAGTATCTAGTAATGATAATTCAATAGCTTTTGCTGTTCCTGGATGATATTTCATGAACATGTTTCAGCACACATGGATTGATTTCAAAAAATTGTTTAGGTTGAAAGGAACCTTCAAGATCATGTAGTTACAACACCCCTCCCATAGGCAGGGATGCCACCCAATCGATCAGCTTGCTCAGATCCTCATCTAATCTGGCCTTGAATACTTCCAGGCATGGGACCTCCACAACTTTTCTGTGCAACCTGTTGTGCCTCACTGCCCACCAAGAATTTCTTCCTAACATCTAGTATAAAACTCTTTCCTTTTAATTTAAAACTATTTCACTTTGTCCTGTCACTATCTGCCCATGTACAAAGACACTCTCCAGCTTTCTTGTAGGCCCCTTTAAGGTGTTGGAAGGCTGCTGTAAAATCATCCTGAAGCCTTCTTTTCTTTAGCATAAACAACCCCGGTCTCTCAGACTGCCTTTATAGGAGATAATTTTCTTTGATAGTTAACAGACTAAGAGATATATCTTTTCAAGCTGTCACCAGGCAAACCCTGGAATATGACAAATACGTCAGCTATTTAGAATAAGATATTATTTAAAGTAACTTAAAGTTACTTAAAGATTGTGCAGATTCAACAAATTCAATGCATGTCAAAATTCTTAAGACTGACCTTAGGCAGAACACATTTTTGTTTGTTTTAAATTTACTCACTAAAGAAATAGTTATCCAGAAACAGAAAATCTGATTAATTGCAATTTTAATTCTATAATAATTTATTAAAACAATTAAAAGACAAATAATGGATAATGCTCTCCAAATTCATGCTGAATCCTGGGATCGTATTAATCTTAATTGCAAGTCCTGTTTTCTTTAATGTTATGTTGTATTTTCTTCTAAGTAGCAATTCATATAGCTGCTTTGTGGTTGCTGTCCTCCTAAAGTGAAAAGTGAAGCCCCAATGTTTTTCCAAAATTGAGAAATACAGCAGTAAAAGAAGAAAATATCTGGTTCTATTCAGTTCAAGACAAAACTAATAGTCGTAACCAAGTTCCATCATTTCACATGTCAGTTCAGAACCGAATGAAGGCAGAAGTGCATCTTGCTTATTCTGGTTTGTCTCCTAGTGGCAACCTGAAAAGCATCTGTCACTCAATCTCAGAACATTACGTAAATATATACCAGTGTAAGACCCCAGTTCCAAAGCCACAAGCTTAAGTAAGAGTATTACATTTAAAAATATTAAGGCTCTAAAATTTTCACTCAAATGAACTTTTGCAAAGCCTTTTGGTTCTTTAATACCTCAAGACTGCATAAAGAGGAAACACTGCATACATTTCCTAAGATATTTCTTTTAACTTATTGAGAAAATAGCCTTTTTGTCAAAAGTTAAACAGGTAATATATAATCAAGGTAAAGCATTCCACAAAATATCCAGCAAGTGGCAACACATACAATTTAGTAAAATACAACCCATCAATTTTAAGCTACCCAAAATATTATGAAAAGAAAAGAGGAAAGAAAGAGATTGAGAAGCAAAAATGAGTAAAGAAAGAGAAAAAGAAGGGACTAAAAACAAAAAGAGAGAAAAGGAGCAAAGAAAGAGATCTGAATGAGAGAAAAATCAGAATACTACGAGTTGGAATGAACCCACAAGGGTCATCTAGTCCAACTCCCCAGCTAACACCCATACAAAGACCGAACCCATACCCCAGGGGTGTGAACATAAACCTACTTCGCTTACAGGTTCACAGGCCACTCCGAGCCGGATGGGACCCACAGGACCATCCAGCCCAACACCCCACCAGCTAGACCATGTCACTAAGCTCCTCATCGAGTCTTCTCTTAAACACCTCCAGGGACGGCGACTCCACCACCTCCCCGGGCTGTCCATTCCAATGAGCAATCACTCTCTCTGTGAAAAACCTCTTCCTTACATTCAGTCTAAACCTCTCTTGGTGCAGCTTAAGACTATGTCATCTTGTTCTGGCACTGGCAGCCTGAGAGAAGAGATTAACATCCATCTGACTGCAACCTCCCTTCAGGCAGCTGTAAACAGCACTGAGGTCACCTCTGAGCCTCCTCTTCTCCAGGCTGAACAGCCCCTGTAGCCGCTCCCCATAGGGTTTGCCTTCTNTCCAGTCCATGCTATACAAGTTTCTCCTGAAGCTTATTATGGGCAATTGTGTCAAAGGCTTTGTTAAGGTCTAAATACACAACATCCACAGCCTTTTTATCGTCAACCAGTCGAGTCACCAGATCATAAAAGGAGATCAGGTTGGTCAGGTGAGACCTGTCTCTCTTAAATCCATGCGGACTAGTTCTAATGTCATGGTCGTTTTTTAGTTGCTGCATAATAGCACGCAAGACTATCTATTCTATGACTTTGCATGGGACTGAGGTCAGGCTGACAGGTCTGTGATTCCTCAGATCACCTTTCCTGCCTTTCTTGTGGATGGGTGTCACATTAGCCAATTTCCAGTCTTCTGGTACAACACCAGTAAGCCAGGACTGTTGGTAAATTATGGTGAGTGGCTTGGCGAGGTCCTCTGCTATTTCTTTCATCACCCTCAGATGGATCTCATCTGGTCCCATGGACTTATGGGAGTCCAAGTCACCCAGCAAGTCTCTGACTACCTCCTCTTGGATTACAGGGGGGTTATACTGCATCCGAACTCCTTCAATCAGCCTACTAGTCCAGTTGTCCTGCAGGCAGTCTGTCTTACTGTTAAATACAGAGGCAAAGAAGGTATTAAATATTTCTACCTTTCCCTCACATGGTGATTACAGGTCCAGAGAAGAAAGAAGAAGTGGACACTATGTGCTCCTTGGTTTTATGTGACTTGGCCAGCACGACCAGCCTCCCAGGTGAAGCCTCCAGCTCACTGACTACTCCATAGCTCTGTGCTAGTGGCAGGTGGTATAGCCAGTCAAAGTCTAAGTCAATGATTCCATTGTGGCATGGTGTGAGAGAGCTCTCAGGTGGCCCCTTTGGTTGACAGCTACTTCATGTGGGCTCCAGCTTTGCCATGTAAGTTCTGGACCCAACATGTTGGCTCTGGCCTGGCCTCTTCCCACTCCCTTAAGACTTGGTTATCATCCAGTAATAAAATCACACTTTTACTGATCCATTGTCTCACAAACAGAACATCGTTTTATGGAATGGTTGTGGTTATCTTAGTCTACCATTATTAAATGTACGACTAACCTCTGTCTATATTGGAGGGAGAAAAATTTAAGAATTACTGAGTTATTGTGGATTTCTTCTTCATAATGTAAATATCTTAGTTGTGCACCAGCTTCTTGCCACAAATTTCTTCATGGATGGGAAAATACAGAGAATGTGTTCCTGTGTTACTGCTTAGCTCCACCTACAGGATATGAAATATCTCACATCTAAAAATGGTAGCTCCAGTGAGAAAGTGAGTAACATAGATGTTTGGTTTGTTCCTGATGGAAGAATCCACTGGATAAATTGAATAAATGGAGTCATACTGATTTTCTATTTTTCACCTTTTTTCCCTTTTGCAAGGCAATTATAGAAAACTAAACTCTACTCTCAGAAAACCAAGTCTAAAATAATAGAACTTTCCAGATGGCATACAAGAAATACCTTATTCAGACTCTTATATTAAGTCTTTCAAGAAATCTTTGTATATATATTTCCTTAGTTACTAAAAAGAGAACTTGTGTGATAATGATATGATTTTTTTCAGTTTCCTTAATTATCTAACATATATGCTTTTGAGAATATTTTATTACTCAAAATAAAAAGTTTCTGCAGATTGATCAGTGTTATTCTAAAATAACATCTTTCTTGACTGTTTGGATGGAGGTATTGGTTGATCTGAATTATAGGATTTTAAAAAGTATGAATCATAGAGGATCATGTCAAACTCTTCACTGACATTTCATAGTTTTTCTATTTGACTGTATTATGACATATATAAACAACACAAAAGCTTTTGTTTCTCTAGTAAACAGCTCCATTTTCACATAGATTTCTTTTTAAATCATAGAAAATTAGTACAGAGAACCCCCAGCTCTCCACAGGTACAATAAATTGCAGGGGTTTTTCCGTGATAATTTTCATCTGAGCATATGCATAGCAAACAGCAAATATGGAGTATGTAAATAAATTCATGAATATGTAAATAAGCCCTGCCCATCACTCCCCAGCCCTAGAGTGCCAAGAGGACATTCTCTGCACCTCCCCGCACTGTGTGACAGGTCAGGAGAGCACCACCTCCACAGGGACTCCATGGTTGCCCAAGTTGGTGGCTGTTGGGGAAATTGGTGAAAAAAGTTAAATATGTTTAAACCTACAGGATGTGGTGGTTTGTGCTGGACTCTGCACTCGCTGCCACACTCTGCTTGAGTGCTTGGATTGCGGCTTGCTGCAGGGCCATGGTGGGTCTCCCTCCAGTGGACGCAGGTGGGCAAGGGCCACTGCCACCGCCTGTCCAAGGTTCAGTTTGTGCAGAGTGGCAAGCAATGATCTCCTGGGCCGATAGCAAGTCAGAGGTGGTAGCAGTCGTGTCACTCTTCCCAGTCCTGCCGCCACAAGGAAGGCAGTGTAACACTGTGGCAGGCAGCAAGGTCTCTTTTGTTGCCTGCAGGAGGCTTCCTGCGGGTGGTCTCACAAACCAGGAAGTGTCAGCTGGTCCACTCCAAGTGAGAATGTATGGAGATGCAGTGCTGCGGGAACCATGGTCTTCCCAGTGTCCATGGAGTCTGTGGCCACGGGCAAACAAATTGTTGGTTTCTCAGGCCACCTCACCAAGATGTGCCAGAATTGTCAGACTGCTGTGGCAATTCTACCATGTTTATGCACAACTGAGTTGACTTTCAACACAAACACACCAACAACCAAGAACCAACAACCCTGATAAGACTCAGCACGGACATGCCAGGTAGTAAACAGCAACGGAAGACTCAGCCCTGCTCAGCTACACCTGGGGGAAGGTCACCGCCTTCGGCGCTGCCAGCAATGCTGTCTCCCGCAGGGTTTCTGGGCTGGGCACGGTACAGGCATAGTGGCAGCAAAATGCAGGAATCCTGGGGCTCTCTGGACGGGAAGGGGCAGAAGTCATTCCCTTTGGTCTCCTGAGCTGGCACAGGACATTGGATGGTCCTGGGAAGGCCATGCAGTGCTCCAAGGCTGAGGTGAGCAGGGCAATGGGTGGAGCTTAATTGCATATTCATGAGCAACTTATCTTTGCTGACCATAAGCTTTGCAGGAAGGGAGGATGTGGGAACTCTTTTGGTCCTAGCTGCTTCAACGCTTGGTGATTGGAGTGAAGGGACGAGTATGGATTCAGCTCCAAAGAAGCCTCATTTTCATAGCCAGCTGCATGGGCGTTTTTGGACAGTATTGAGGCTGGGAACATGAGAGCAGAAATTGTTTAGAGAATTTTCTCAGGAAGATCAATGTCTATTGGTTACAGAGTGATAAGCATTGAGGCAGCTTCTCAGTGATTGTGGAATGTCAACAATATCTGCGAATTTCTGCATGGACATCTTGAACCAAGCAGTAAGAGATGTACCCAAGATGTGAGAGACCTGACACCGTGAATAAACAAGGACTTTCTGAAACCTATCTGATTTATTGAACCTTTTTCATCACTGATACTATCTGTCTGAAATAAGAGGAAACTTGATGTCCCATGAAAGTAGGGAGTTCACTGTATTTTGTGTAAAATGTCAAAGGAAATACATTTTCAGTCATCATACATAGAAGTAGATAAATAAATGTGAAGAATGTAATAACAAAAGTGTGGAGAACTAAGTGGTAACCAAAATGCATCAGACAGAAGATAAAATACAAATAAAGGAGAATGGTTTCAATGGAATTCAGTAGAACAGTTACTCTTTTGAAGAAGATACTAGCTTGTCTGAAAAATGTCATAGTAAATTAATTGCTTAAATGCAGGAAAGAAAAAGAAGAGGAAAATCTAAGATACTTATGTTACTATATTAGTCTTACAATCTATTTCTACTGATATGGTTGCCACTTATAAACTGTAAGTGAATAATATATAATTATTCTTAGTTTTCCTTCAACTCAAATATAGGCTTACTAAAATAATACATAAAAATTTCACAAAACTGTGATGACATAGTCAGATACAAAATAAAAATTTTCCAGAAGGTTATAAACACTGTGACTACCAAAGGACCAAAAAGAGACACACAGTTGTATGCAGGAGGGCAAAAATTACAGAAAAAGAAGGAACTAAGTAATTCCAAAGAATTGCAAGGAAGTAGGAGATTATCCCAAATACACAGAAATATGACTGAAAAAATAAAACAAATATGAACAATATTAGGGACAGACCAGCATTCCTTTTTTGGGGAGTGGGTAAGGAAGATAAACATAAGGAGTAAGAAGAGAAAATGTGGAGAAGAAAGAAGTTTAATTCTGCTCTGACATCTTTCGTAGGGAACTCGCAAGCCTGATCATGTTAACCTCTTTGACTAACTAATTAGGAACTGTAGTCATCAGTACGAACTGTATGAATTCCATAGTACTGCACATTCACAGTTAATATAGTATGAGTTTGTTAAGGACACATAGTGAATAAGTAGTGACAATGCAGCACTAACCATCATCGCAGAAGGAATGTGTTAATGAACACCTTAAAGGTGCATGTATTTACTCTGTATGTCTAAATATAGATATATAAAATTTAATTCCCATCTGATCTGTTTGCAATTTTTACTTTATATGTAGCTGAAACTAGTAATTAAGAAAACAATGAAAGAAAAGAAAGTTAATTCGGTACCATGGGGATTTCACGGGGAAAAAACCAAGTTACAAGCCATATTTCCAAACAAAAGAAAGATCGTGAGAGAATACAATAGCAGAGGTTTCTTTCCTAAGGGTAGTAAAACTGGAGGGATCTTAATAATCGAGTTTTGCTCAAAATTAATTTTGCTGTTCTTTTTCTTTTCTTTTAGACGTCAAAAACACTTGTGAATAAACACCGTCCTTTAAAATCTCAGGAAATAATATATTTCTTGAAACACATTTTAAAAATATATACCTTCTAATCCACCGATATATTTTGGTAGGTTGTTCCAGAACAATAATTTCATAATGACAGAAACTTCATTCATTCTATCCATGGCCAGTTAATATCACTATAATGAATCCCTGCTCTGTTGCGACCTCTGCATTATGACCCCGCACATTTGCGAGGTGAATTTATTGCAGTTTTGATTCCACCATTTACGAATTTATGTGGCTCACGCATGTGCAGTACCTCTGCTCCACCAGAGCTCCCTGTGGCGTGGCGCTGGCTCAGCCCTACGGGGAGGGCCAGGAGTCACACTGTCCCCTGTTAGTCTAAGCACAGCTGGGGAACTGACCCCCCCCCAGGCGCGTGTTACTGTTTCCATGGCTACAGACGGGGAAGGGAAGTGCCCCAGGAGGCAGAGGCTGGCCGTGGCGGCCAGCGGGACATACTCACTCCGCCGCTGCAGCTGAACACTCCCACGTTGCTTGGCGGTGCTGGTGGTGCATGGGACTGCAGCTGAGCTCCCCCGTGCTGCAAGAGCCTGAGGCGAGAAGCAGAAATGTTCCCGCAGCGCTCTGGAGTGCTGGGGATTGGGGCGTGGCCTGCATGTATATTATCGACCTGCACTTCTTTGCGAGTTTAACCATTCGCAAGGGCCGTAGCCTGTCCCATTCCTCGCGAAGGACGGGGTTTAACAGTAGATGCTTTCATTGCCCTTTAATGAATATGATTCTGAGCCTTCCCTAGCGTCCACAAACATTCAAAAAGAGTAATCATATTCCTTCTTGTTACTGAGGCCAAGTTTAAGATTGTTGTTGTTTGGATTATTTTCTTTTTCTTTAATTTAATCCATAATCACCCTTCAGCACATAAACAACTAAATTTGAGAATAATTTTAGGATGTGAAAGGCAAGGCTTTGAAATGCTCATGTCAGTCACCAGTTCTTTTAATCCGCTGAAGTTTCTATGTTGAAGCCTGAATGTCCATTATGCATATTGTTTTGCTTAGATTTCCTTTTAATGTCAACAAAATAAATGTAATCTTTCAAACCAAGGCTCTTTGCTATGACTATTTCTCTTAAATATCATGAGTAATTACAATGAATCTAAAGTGATATCACTGTCTTTTAAGATCAACATTGAAAGTGTTAAAAATAAATAGTTTCAGTTCTTTTCAGTTGTTGTTTTGTCTCCTTTTCCTGTATTCCAGGAAATATAAGAGGTTTCTGTAATTCACAAGAAAAGTCCAACAAAAAGTTATTTTGTGTACCCTTCCTTAAATTGGGAAAATTTGGATAAAGCATTTCTAAAAGGGATTCTTCTAATATCTACTTGTAAAAATAGGCTACTTGACATTCTTTGTCTCCCATTTTTGTTTGTTGTGTTGGTTGGGAGTTTTGTTGGGTTTTTTGTTTATTTACAGTCATACCTCCAGATTCATGGGATTTAGGTCTTGTGAGGGTCTTGTGGAACATCAAATCTGTGAATTCGGGTCAGACATTAATATGGCAAAGTATTGCCAGAAATATGGCAATTTTGCAACACTGCAATATCCCAAGGCCCCTTACGGAGGTGGGAAGTGTCAGAGTCACAGGTTTTTCCCTTTAACTATTACAGCTACCACAG
Source organism: Pitta sordida (assembly GCA_013390025.1). Taxonomy (NCBI): domain Eukaryota; kingdom Metazoa; phylum Chordata; class Aves; order Passeriformes; family Pittidae; genus Pitta; species Pitta sordida. The sequence goes on along the minus strand of WEKX01013264.1, from coordinate 30,409 downwards.
GTGCTGCGCTACAGGAGTGTTTTGCCTGAGGCTGTGCATATGCACATATGTGTTGGCAGATCCAGGCTGGCTGCTGTGGCTGGAACAGGGGCTGCGCAGTGCCGTGTGTTATAGTTTAAGACTTCCTCACTCCTGACGGGGGCAGGTGGCCCGCCACACTGTCCCAGGGAACTATGCACAGCTCTGCGAATCACTGAGTAAGGATCATGGAAAATATTTCTGTGAATCACTGAGGCTGCAAATATGATGGCGTGAATTACTGAGGTATGACTGTATTTATTCATTATCTTTATTTGTTTCAACAGAATCCCTACTACATGCAAGACAAAAAATGGAGAACATGGGAAAGAATTCCACTTTCTCATTTCTCCCCTTAAGAAACTGGTCAATTTCCCCCTGTACACAGAGAAGGAACACAAAAGGAATCTTCTGGAAGATGCCTTGCACTTGTTGTTATTTAATATATGCTTATTGTTATTAGTAGAATATTTTTAATAAAACATGAAAAAATTCTTTACCTTGTCAATAAATTGAGTAATTTATTCTGGTTTTATAGTTCAAAAGTCTTCAATTCCCCAAGATTCACTTCTGATAAGAACACTATCTTTTATATAGAGCTTCCCAACTCTGATAAAAAATGTTATTACAATATTTTACAATATTTCATGAGATATGATCCTTAATTCTTATGTAATTCTACTCTCAGCCTTATCACAAAGCAAAAACCGGTAATTAGAAAGGCAAAGGTCAGAGATAGGCATACTGGCAGTCAGAACATGGAAGTTTCTTTGTAGCCTTTCACAAATAATTGTATCAGTGAAATAATTTAAAAAAAAAAAAAATGTTTTCAACCTTACAAAGTGACCAGAGAAGTAACCAGAAAGAAATCGATGAATTTCTATCTGGTTCACACAACCAAAAATTATGTGAATTTATAGCAGGTATACCCTACCAAAACAATATATGCACTTTAGGTCCAAATTACAGGCACATACATGGAATTGTCTTCTAACAACTCAACATCTATTGGAGTATATATTCAGTTCCCTGCACAGACATGTAAAATGCCATTTGGGATTCTGCATGACATCTGAGCTCTGTACATGGGACTAGTGACGTGACAAAAAACCTATCAAAAATGTTGAGTTTCTACAGGAGCTTCTGCAGGCTGTGAGTGTTTCTCTGTAAAATTCTGATTACCGTTGGATGGCATGGGTGTGTCAATGGAACTGAACTCAATGGGTCTCTTTCAGGTGACATAGATTTCTGTACTGACTACATATCAGCTGACTACAGTGACGTCTTGGATTCTTAATTTTCATGTAGTTACTTGCATGACGATTATTGCATGTATTTGTTGAAAATCTGAAACTCAATTATGAACAAAAAGTAAACTAATTTTACTTAATTTTAACTAATTTAGAACTAGATGTCCCAGTTTGAGACAATGGGAGGGGTTACTTATAAACACCGGGCAAGAGATCGTTAAGTGTGTAACAAGATTCATTAGAAAATATAAATGAAAATGTATGTATATGAATATATTACCAACAAGAAGAGATAAAAGAAGACAAAAACCACTCCCCTCACAGCTCGAAAACCCCACATGCCCAGGACACCCCCACATACCCATCACCCAGAAAAAACCCAAAAATAATAACGCTTATAACAAAAAGGATTCAGGAGCAGCAGCAGAGTCCAGAGCTAGTGGTGTAAGGACATGGACCAGCAATAGTCTTTACTATAGAGACGTGAATCAGCTGGTGTGCAGGAACATGGGGATGCAGGAGCACAGGGGTACCAGAATGCAGGAACACAGGAGTACCAAAACTCAGGAACACAGGAACAACAGGTCTCCCCAGTTTAAGAAGGATGTTGAGCTGCTTGAGAGAGTCCAGAGAAGGGCGACAAGGATGGTGAAAGAACTGGAGAACAAACCCTACAGGGAGTGACTACAGGAACTAGGGTTGTTCATCCTGGAGAAGAGGAGACTAAGATGTGACCTGATTGCTGTTTACAACTACCTGAGGGGAGGTTTCAGTCAGATGGGTGTGAATCAATTCTCTCAGACTGCCAGTACCAGAACAAGAATACATAGACTTGAATACACAAGGGGAGGTTTAGATTGGATGTTAGGAGGAGCTTTTTCACAGAGAGAGTGATCTCTCATTGGAATGGTCTGCCCAGGGAGGTGGTGGAGTAGCCATCCCTGGAGGTGTTTAAGAGAAGACTCGATGAGGAGCTCAGCGACATGGTCTAGATGGTGGGAGACTTGGATGGATGGAGCAAGATGCCCGTGGTTCCACGTTTGTGGACCTGATCCCCAGGTGGGCATTTGCCTGGGAGTTGGACTGGATGATCCTGTGGGTCCCTTCCAACTCAGAATAACCTGTGAATGGGAGATTCAGGGGTAACTGCCAGCCAGAACAGGAAGGTAGGGAGTGCCACAAAGCAATTGTGTCCGGCACTGTTAACTGCCAGGTTTCCCCATTGACAGGGAGATCCAAAGAAAGAGAGATGAACTTCTGCTGTGCTAGGAGTTTTTTAAAACTCTGCTCCACCCTCCTTGTGTTTTTACGGTGGCAAATGAAAAGCAGCTCCAACCTGTTAAAATTTCTTTCCTCATTTCTGTTTACTCTGGACGAGACAATGGATTGCATCACAGCTAATGGCAGCCTCCATGTCGCAGATCCCACCATGGTCAGCCAGGCAGGACCCAAGCGCCCACCACCGACACCTCTGTCACAGTGGATTGGAACAAATGTCGCACACGTGCCAACACCATCATTGTTAAAGGTGAAAGGATTTCTGAGATCATGCAAACACTCCTGGAGGTTTTGCTTATTTGTCATGTTTGAAAATCTGGAATATTAAAAGATGGATAAAATTTTCCTTTATTAATGCATTTCTACAAAATGCCAAGAAGTTAACATATCATTTATTATACTTGCTATAAACATTATATGGATGACTGGTAGCACTGATCTCAAAATGAAATTTAAAAAATGTTCCTTCAGGGTGAATCCACTTTTCTGATAAATGTCATTACTAACAATGCTGTATTTACTACTGTATGCAATAACCCCAACCACAAAATAAGTTAGAGTAAGAAAATAACTTCCCCAAACATATATGACATTTCTTTCTGAGTTGCAGTTTTCAGGGAAATTTTTTATTTACCTGTAAAGTTTTAAGGAGTTCCAGCATTTTAAATATGTTTCTGTAGTGAATCCTCATCCAGAGGAGATTCATTTTGCTTCATAATTGCCCTCCATAATGTGCGTGTCTAATCTGAGTGACTTGTTAAGGGACCTCTCTACATCCACTCACTCATTGATGGTTTTCAGTGTCATTATTATGTTTCCAGTTAGTGATGCATTATACTTCGAGAGTGTGACATCTCTTGTCAAATCTTCACAAATGAAGTTTTCACTCCCGACCTCCATCACCAAAGAAAGGATCTTTTGAGCAATTCTGAGACTTGTGTTACTTATAATGGTAATAGAAAGACTGGAAACATGGCACAGAAACAATACGGGAAGAAAGATTGCACAACAGATTATATTGCTGAATTTTTAACATTTTAAAACATCTATTCATGTCAGTTGTGGGGAAAATATATCTTGGAATATTGAATCCTTACAATAGCCACAATCACAGAAAAGCCAGTTCAAGAAATTGAATTCAAATCTAAACATTTATATTCTGTTAAGACATGCTTTAATCTAGTATTTATGAATTCAATCCATCAAGATATTAATCAGCTTGACTTTGTTAATAACCTGTTTTGTAAAGTCTTGTTTCTGTGCCCTATCACCTACTATCAAAAAAATCCCTATTACCAGAAGCAAAAATCATGATGCAGATTCAAATACTATAACAAGAGGAGACATTGCGATGATCATTTAGTCTCATACCCTGTAGAATACAGATGATTAGACAATTTGTTTCCATTTCAGGTCCCATATTTTGTGTAGGTATATTTTTTTAAACAAATATTTGTTCTCAATGCACAGTGTGTCATAGTAGAAAAACTAATAACTCGTGGTAATTTGGTCCAATGGCAATTTGCTCTTACACTCCTTGTCGTGGTTTGACCCTGGCTGGATGCGAGAGATTCACCATAACCTCTCCTGGAGGAGTAAAAACTGGAAAATAAAACTGGTCACAGGCAAAAAAGCAAGGCAACTGCAAGTAAAGAATATAAAGGATTTATTTACTAACTAACAAGATCAGAACTG
>WEKX01013263.1:0-10438 GCA_013390025.1 Pitta sordida | reverse complement strand
TAGTCCGTCGCTGTTCTGGCCCCAGCCTGCTCCCCTTCCCTCCAGACTATCATCAGCAAACTTGCTGAGAGTGCGCTCAGTCCCACTGCCCATGTCACTGATAAAGATCCTCTTCTTAGATCTGGGAGAAAAGTGAATGTAATTGAAAGACATATGAAATGTTGTTTATTTTTTATCCCTGTCATGTCAGATAATTGGAATAAAAGCTCTGTCTATTCACCTAGCATTTCCCCACATTGCTATAAAGATCCCAGCTGTGTTACAGAAAACAAACACTTTTATATTCCCCTATATTAGTCTTTAAGTTCCAATTTATCCCTGACTAGCTCAGACAAATGGGGTCACGTAAATCCTTTGCCTTCTATTTGACTAGTCTTAATTATTTATTTTCTGTCATTTGGCTTTATGACTATGCAATAAAAGACAGGTTTAATGGGCCAGTAGTCCAGGATGGGAAATCAGCCAGCTAGTGAAGCATTGAGGACATCAAATTAGTGGCACTGCTGATCAGTTTTTCCCCAGCCTGACATCTGTTTGTAAGCACTCATAGTCAAAATTGTTTTGAAAGGCAATATCGGCCTTAGGCTTTGGAGCTCCTATCAGTGATTCTCTCCACCCTTTCCTACTTGTTATTTTCTGCTGTGAAGTGGTGTGATGCAAATAATAATGCACAAGTGTGGCAACGTTGTCTGGCATTTAATCTGATGAGTAGAAGTCAGAGTTCCGGGACTCTCTCTAATGCAATTCCTGAATCTTGTCTTACGTGTGTATTTAATATGTATGTTAAAATAGAGAACACCAACGCACATGTAAGAAAGGTTTCCGTAAATCTTTAGTCTGAATGGAATTGGCTTCATCATCTAATGATTATTTCTTTTCTAGAAATTATTCTAACAAATGTGACTACTGGTAAGAAAATCCCTGCACATGATGATAAAATAAAAGAATATTAAAAGATTCACAAACTTTAGAAAATAAAAGACTCTTGGGACCATTGTTCTAGACTGCTTTACAGTGCAGACTGAACATCTGCTTCAAGCTAATGTTTGCTTGGAAAATAGAGTACCCTAGAAAAAGAGACAAAGAAGGAAACAAAAAGAGTCACAGTGGAAGCCAAATACCAACCATGATTAGCAGTAATTATCGTATAATAGCAATGATTGTATAATAATCACATGATCATAACTACAGTGATTATTCCATATTAACACTGTGTTAATACTGTTGTACACATTAGTGTCTGAGTGTATGAAAATGTAAATATTTATATAAGTGAATTTTTTCATGAGATTTCTGTGTGTTTGCCCTACCAAAATTAGTTGTTATGGTTCATTTTATACATGCATGTTATAGCAGAACATCAGTAACAATTACTAAATCAGCCCCACTATCATCAACAGCAGTAACTTGCTTAGGGACAGAACATGAAAGTAGGTGAAACATACAAAATGCTTCTGGTATACCCTTGCAGCTTTGGGGAATCAAAGTGTCAGGCACTTCCTGAGTTAGAAATGCCTAGTTTTCTTTCAAACACCTTGCATATCTGCTTGAATCACTCTTTTAATCCATAAAAAAACCTTTGACATTTGTAATTCCTACAACAGTGAGTCCCTGGCGTGGTTTGACCCTGGCTGGATGCCAGAGATTCATCCACAACCTCTCCTGGAAAAAAGAAACTGGAAAAAAACTTACCACAGGAAAACAAGGCAAGCCACAAGTGAGGAATATAAAGGATTTATTTATTAACTAACAAGATCAGAGCTTAATGTGAGAAGCATAATTTTAAAGGCAATCTTTTCCTCCCCACCCCTCTTTCTCATATTCCCTTTTTTCCTCCAGGAGAAAAAGAGGCAACAGGGGTAGGGTTAAAATTCAGGCAAGTTGGTATTTCTGAGAAGTTTTAGGGTAGGAAACCATCTCTCTGCCTTCTCATAAAGTCCTCTCTCTCTCTCACGAGAGGAAAAGTCTTTCATGACCCTTTCCCAAGTGAGATCTGGACCCAGGGATGACAGCTCTTCCATTCTCTGTTGCCCAAGAATCACAGCACAGGATGCAGTTTTCTAAGTGGCTTCAATCCTTGATATATGAGCCCATTCCAAAGTACATAGATCAGATCCTACCACAATGCAATTCTGTCACAAAACGTCTGTCCAAAGGATCTCTACTGAGCTCTCAGCTCTGGCTCTGTGTTTCTGGGCTCTAAGACATCTGTAGCTTTCGCAGCATGATCCTCCATCTTCAGCGTAGCCTCAGGTGGGTTCTGCATTGCTGGTTTCTCTCTCCCTTTTCCATTGGTTTGCAGGCAAACAGTCTGCTTCACTATGGTCCATTCTACAAGCAGCAGCGAGATATCTGGAAACCTTCCTATCCGCTCTCCTCTGGCTGGCCTGGCCATGGTGCCTTCATAGCTTCTCAGCCTCTCACCTAGGCTCTGGTCTGGCCATCTACTTTCTGTTGCTGGTTTTTTTTTCTTTTCTCAAATATGTTATTCACAGAGGTGTCTCTATCTCTATCTGCTCATCACCTTGATTTCCCAGTTTCACGACTAAAACATCAACATTTAGGAGGTGTTTAGTACCCTTGATTACTCTTTTTACATTTTGAAATTCTTGTCTAGCATATTTGAGAAGAATGGAGGGTACTATTACTTGTCATAGGATTTAGGGACTACTTAATGACATGTAACAATTGCCTTGTTCTGCTCAATTCTTTATTTCTTTGCTAGCATTCCAGTTTACCTTCTTTGGCTCTCACAGAACATTGAACAGAGACAAATTAGTCAACATTAATTCTTAGGTTATTATTCTTCAGTGGTAATAACTTGTTTACAGACATTTGCCATGTACAGTGGTCCCCTGTTACTCTCGGGCTGTTGGGTCTAGCCCTCTTCACACAAGTCCTGGAATCCACGAGGATAGTGAACCCACTAAATATTCAAGTACACCAGGTCTGTAGCCTGCTCACCTAATAAGGTCTGGAGGACAGTCTTGAGAGTGCAGCTCCTTCTGTAATGCCTCATTAAAGGGGAGGAAATGCTTTTTGCCACTTCCCAGCTCCAGGAAGGGAGCTTTTCTGAGTACAGAAACCGGCACGGCTGGTAGCCGGGAAGCCGGCACCGCCCCCCCCCATCGCGAGTCCGAGCGGGAGCCTAACCTTCTGCCACTGTCCTATTCCTGCCGCATCTGTGTTGGGGTTTTGGGGTTTTTATCAGGGTTTCTGGTTGCTAGTGTGTGTCTCTTGTGTTCAAACACAGCAGAGGTGGCACGGTTCTCCAGAGCAGGACTCCGGGTGAGGCTTGGGGAATGAGTTCGGTGCTGGCCGGGGCGGCGCCTGTGGGTACCATGGCACTGTGTGATGGGAGCGACAGCTGAACAGGCTGAGACAGTCCCTGCTGTTCAGAAGGGCTGTTTTGTTTGGTGTTTCTTTTTCTGGGAATGTAACAGCCCCAAGCAAAGCTTTTCTGACAAGAGTGGGAGCGATCAGGCAGCATTGATCTGGCCGCCTCGAGATGGAGCAGGCGGCAGCCAGGGTCTGCCTCCTGCTGGAGATATCTGCAGGAGTGTGGGCCAGCAGCGGCTGTGCAGGGCAAAAGAGCTGGTGGCTCTGTGATCTGCTCTTGCAGCGGTTCCTGAGATGGGCAGGGCAGGGGCAGACACAAGCCAATGTACCACCAGAGGACAGATGCGTCCTGTGACGAGACCGCCTACAGCCCTGCCTTTCCCTGCGCCTGCTCCCCAGCCTGCCACCCTCCCCTTCCCTCTCCTACCCTCCCTCCGTCCCTCCTCTGCCTCACACATCCTACAACGCAAGTTTTTATTTTGGGCAGTGAGGGGGGTTCCAGTGCCAGCACTCTGACGTCAGAAATCTCTGCCACTGGCATCGGGACACACAGAGTTATGCTGACTGTGTTCTGCCAGTGCCAGCAGAGCTGAAAGGAGGTGCCAATTCAGTGGCTCTGCTCCTGGGGTTTAAATCTCCCATCCACTGCCACCCCGAGGTCCTCCAGTTCGCAGCTGCGCAGCACTGCCATGCCCGGAAGTGCCGGCATGGCCCTGGTCCCATTGTGTCAGATGCACGGCAGCGCTCCCTGCTTCACAGAGATGGGACTGGCACCCCTTTCTCCTAAACAGTGAGAATGAAGCATGTACAGCAAGTTTGGTGGGCGGTGATGGTGGTGGGGGGACAAATTAGATATTCATAAACTCATATATTCACGAGCTGATGGATTCAGGGTACGTTCTGCACACGTACCGAGGTCGCACTACTCGCTGAAAAATCACCCGCAACTATTCGGATCCAGGAAATTATGGATCGTGAATTTGCAGAGGATCACTGTATTTATCTTCATGTCTGTGCCGTTAATACTTTTCAATCCTCAGCACTGAATTTTATTATAGTATATTTAAAATTGTATGCTGTCACCCAGGCTTTAAATGCATTAAGAATTAATATTAAGCCTCATCATGGTCAATTGTCTTTTATATTACCCAAGATATTTAAATAACTTTGAAAATCTCTCACTTTATTGTCCAGGTATTGGTGGTTTGAGTACATAGAAGATTATCTGTATCTACCTTAAGTTACAAGATAATCTCTGGTTTTGACTATTTATTCTTTCCTTTGTTTCTTCTCCTTTTTGAAGCTTATTAACATGTGACATTTTCCATCAATTTTAATCTGTTATTCACATAAAACTCATTGGAAATTAAAGAAAAATATAGGTCTTCTTTTAATGCTTGTTTACTTAATCAAAGAACTCTCAAAGATTTATTAGGCATGAGTAACCTCTCTAAAAATCATGATTAATTTTGCCTGTAAAAACCGTTTATTCATACTCTTGTTGATTCTATTATTTCTTATAGGAGCTTCCACTTTGCACAACAAAACTCATATTTACTGGTCTGCAGCTCCCTGAACTGTCCTGAACTTGCCATCTTCCATTTCCCTGGTGCTGATTTCATTTTAAGCATAGTTAATAGTTCAGCAATTTTATACTTGAACTCTTTTAGAACTCTTGGGTGAATACCAACTGTTGCTGATGATTTGTTACCACATATATCATCAGTTAGTTCTAAAGCAAGCTGCCCAGCTACGGAATTTAGACAACCTACTAAAGAAACCTTCAAATCTTAAATCCTAATTCTAAATTTTGGGAAGCTAATGGTCTGAATGTAAATATTCTAGATGAACCACCTTTACCTGATATAAATAATGAACTAAACTTAATGTCATAACCCCTTTTTTTTCAGTTTGAGGTACCCACATTTTTGTGATTCTAAGTCAGCTCAGAATTCTCCATCTTTTCTGTGATTGTTCACAGGTTCACAGGTTCACAGGTTATTCTGAGTTGGAAGGGACCCACAGTTCAGAATATGTACCACAAAATCCTGTCATTTAGGCACATTATTCGTCAAGATAAAAACCACAGATAGGGAGGGAAGTAAAGGCAAAACCTTATGGATTTTTTCAGGTCTTAGAATTTCAATGAGAAACACAAACAGGGGCTAAAAGGATTCAATATAGTCACAGTTGATACTTCTGTCAATATAGAAAAATTGAGATATTTTAAATTATCTAAATTATAAATTAAATTTGCTTTAAATCAAATAAAGACATATAGACAAATAAAACCGTTACACTGAAGAAGCAGATGGCTTAATACATTTTAACGGATGATGGCATTATGGAGTGACTGAGTAAAAATTCACTATTTAATTTCAAGTGTTATGGGAGGCTTTGTTTAGGGTGTTTTTTCATTACTGTATGGTGTTAATTTTATTTCTAAATATTGGGGGGGAGAGGTTGGGGCTTTTTAACTTTTTTAAACATAATTACTTTCTGCCAGAGATCTCAATATTATGAAACTTTGCTGCTTCTTTCTGGTTTTACTTTTTTGAAAGAAAACATCCACTCCAACTCTATCTTGCTTTACTGAAGCACACCTTCAAAGAACCTCCTAAGAACCTCCNCCATAGGGCCTGCCCTCCAGTCCCTTCACCATCCTTGTCGCCCTTCTCTGGACCCTTTCAAGCAGCTCAACATCCTTCTTAAACTGGGGAGCCCAGAACTGCACACAGTACTCAAGATGAGGTCTGACCAGCGCTGAGTACAGGGGAAGGACAACCTCCCTGGTCCCACTGACCACACTGTTCCTGATGCAGGCCAAGTTGACATTGGCCTTCTTAGTAGTTACAAGCGTGAGGAACTTGCTGATTAGAAAAATAAAGAAAATCTCCACTACTGTTCAATTTTGGCATAACAATAACATTTAAACTTTAATGCACAAGGAGAATGAATAAAAAATCTCATCTGAAATTATTCCATAGTTTTTTATGATGTTTTTTCATTAATTATATTCTGTTTCCCTTATGGCCTTTTTACCTGTGCTCCATAAAAAGCAATTTCTCTCTTATGGATGCTCCATATTGAAAATGTCAGGCAATTGGGACAAAGATAAAATTATATTTGTGGGCTAAGATTCCAAAATTAGTCACAGCAGTATCTGTGTGTATGTGCACGTGTGAGTGTGTGTAGATGTGTGTTAAATTTAAGGGAAATAAAAGATACTAGGTTGACAGAAATGGAAAACATATGACTGTTTCTGTTCACAGAACAATGGTACAAACAGTGTGTGATTTTCCAGCAAGTTCTGAAAAATTAACTGTATCTCAGATAGACATATTTTTGCATAGAGAAAAATTCAGTTATTATTAATGTTACAGTAATACCTAACCCATCGCTAGGAAAGGGTCATAATTATGCATACAGGCCACACCCATTACTCCACCCACCACCACTCCGGAGCACGGGGGAGCCTGTTTCACTCCTCCCTGCGGGCTCTCCCAGCACAGGGGAGAAAAGGGAAATGTTTCTGAGCCCCCTCTGCATGGGGAGACTCCTTGGAAAACCCCTAGGCTTCTCTTTGTCCAAGCTGCTGCCTCCTCAGCCCCCACCAGGCTGTTGCCACCAGACATGCTTGCACTGCCTCCACGGTGGGGAAGCTCCGGGGCTGCAGTGGGGAAGGGGTGTACCGGGACTTTGGTCAGTGTTCGTAAAGCCTCGCAAACCTTAACTTCACAACACCGCAACACCCTGGGGCGTCAGTGTCGATGTTTCTTTCCCTTTAATACCCGCCCAACCCGGGAGCGGGAGCGCTGGCCATAGGAAGCCATCAGAGCAACGCTTCCCCCTGCTGCAGTGGGGGGGGGCATGGGGGAACAGAAGCTTCCTCCTGGTGCAACAGCTGCGGCAGTGGTGCAGGCTCGTCCAAGCACTGCTCCGTCCCAGCACACAGCGCTTGCCCCACCACTGCCACGGCCAGCTCAGCCCCACTTTCCCTGGGACTACGTCATCACCAGGTGCACCGGGCAGCAGACCCTGGGCACAGACTGCATCACCTCCCCATCTATAGATATGGAAACAGTAACACACCCAGGGGTCAGTCCCTGGCTGGGATTAGAGCAACAGGGGATGGCGTGGTTTGTTGCGGTGCTACCCTGGGTCCCAGCAGCCACCTGGGGCATCTAGCCTTCTATTGTAGGGACTGGACATGGAGACACACAGGAGCGGGCAGGAACTGAGGCACGGCGCCACGGAAGCAAGAGGCATTGCATACCCATCCCATGGGGCCGGGCCAGTCCCACTTCACAGGGATCGCAGGCACCGCCTCTCGGTGAAGCAGAAGCACTGCACATGTGTCGGCCGGGAAGCTTTGTGAATCACTGAAGCTGGTCTGCGAGAAAAATTTCTTGCAAAAGAGAGAAGTTGCAATGGAGGAGTCACAATGTAGTGAGGGATTGCTGTAATTTCTTCACTCCTGTTAATAAGAACACTAGAATAGATGTTCAGAAGAGGGTACAAGGGCACTTTTACCATTGTCCCACCTAGACATGGCCTCATGCTCCAGAATCTACAGAAACTGAAGGACAAAATAACACTGAACTCAACAGAATTCTTCCCCCAAAATTTAGTAAGATATTTTTCATCAAAGAGGTATCCTTACACACAATTATTTGGGACTGGTTCCCTCCTAATAAGAAGAAAAAAGAACGGATGCATCTACTTTAAGCAAGGAAAAGCAATAATTAATGAACTGTGGCCTATGAACCCTCCTCATACTTCACTTCTTTCTCTAACAAAGGTTCACCAAATAAGGTACAAAACCCTAGCAGGAGCAATGACGTCAGATGTAGTAGTGAAATACACTTTGTTTCAAAATAAAGTATATTAACATTAAATCCTTTAAAATTCTTATATAACAATTATTCAGGAACTAGAGAATTCCATTTTTTGGAGACACAACTATGCCTGAAGTGTTGCCTGGTGCTACCCAAAGGACTTCCAGTCTTCAGTCTGACTGATCACAAAGTGTTGCTGACCTGTCTATGGTATCCTTAATGTTACCATTACTTTTTTCTTTCTTATTTTTTTTTTTCCTGACAGATCTCAAGGGTTCTCCACATGTCAGATCCTCACAATCAAATCAAACTATTCTCAAGTTCAATCCTCCCAGTTCTGAGAATATTATAATCTTGAAAATGTTACCTGGCATCAACAGTCATCTTGTAGTCACAGAAAACCATCAATGAAATCATCTCATTCAATTCAAATGGGAAAGAAAATGGGATTAAAAGGGCATACAACTTCTCCATAAGCAACATTTCTTCAGTGGTCTGCCCTGGGGAATGAGCCACGTAGGTACATATCCTAATTCAAGCCAGAGGTCACTAGGTCTGCTGAGAGCTCAAGGAATATATCACTCCAAGGAAAGCATAGATCATCTCTACTTTCTCTTTCAGTCTTCTCTGAATACACCAAACATGCAATCACCTGCAAGCCCTTCCTAAACTATAGCAAATAAATTATTAATAAAAACTATTAAGGGAAAAAATCTATATATAATTAAATAGAGAAAATCCACACAATTTTCTTCATACAATAAGAAGAAAAGCAAACAAGATCAGGGGAACACCAGCTGAAGCCCACATTCCTTCCTCAGTTCAGAATTAAGTGAAAATGTCCAGATAATTCTGAGAATCTGAACATGTTTTTCAGCCTGACCACCTGCACCTAGAAAAATCCTCGTGTTTGACTTCAGTGGAAAACAGACCAGTAATGAGTGGCAGAAGCTCGATTGTGGTTTGGATCAGTTGCTTAGAAAAGTCTGACAGAACCATACGAGGGTCACCACGTTTGGTCCACAGTTTAAGTGGGCTCAGACTAAGCACATTTGGATAATATCACTCATATTTCAAAAGGGGGAAAAACAATCCCAACAAAACACATCTATCTCAGGCTTTCTCAGGTCTAAAAATCCAAGAAATTATGAGCTGTAGAAATGAACGGCATCTAGGAAACAAAGGAAAAGTTTACTTTCTTAATAATAAAAAGAGAATGTGTTATACTAGTCATAAAAAGAAAAAGAATGGAAGAATTATCCCATGGTGTTGTTAATGAAAAACATGAGTAAATGTGAAGAAACTGTCTTCCCCACCAACTCAGAGAAGATGTAAAGTAAATTCAGTATTTCAATGACTAATTATATATGACAGGAATACCCAAAGGGTGGTCTGTGGTGCTGATGAATATCCTATACAGAGCACAATGTTGGTGTTGGATTATAGTTTTAAAACATTCAGATAGACACAAGCACACAAAAAACCCTACTTATTTGTGTCAGTGTTTCTACCAGATGACTTGAAAAAATTGATAAGACATATTATTTTTCTGCTTATTAACCTTTCTGAATTGTAGTAGGCGGTAAAAATGACATAGAGGGATTCAGACACTGACATTTTAAGTAGATTTCATTCCATAAAATTTGGACACTACAGATGAGATACGTATTAGAAGTCTATACAATGGATATAATAACTCAGGTGTATTTTCTCTTTAATTTTACTTTTTNCCTATTTCATGCCATCCTCTTTCACGTGTATGTGCACATGTGAAGAATATGACAGGACAAATCTTGAGAGATGGGAGGTCATTTTGCTTCAGGCTAGGATGGTGGAGAGGCAAAAACTGTGCTCCAATTAGTAGTGCCCTGTGTGGTATGTTCATGGCTCTCCCTTCTCTCCATTAACAACAAGATGATGCCTGGCTTCTGCACAGTGTGCAAGAGCAAGATTCACAGACAAGGCAATAAGGACTTCAGCAAATAAGTGGAAAATTAATAAAATGGAATTTTGTAAGCAATCTTTTGAAACACTATCTCTGGAGCAAGGCATGAACACACAGTTCCTTCCTAATACTTTCTTATGCTGGTTACAAATGAGCAGTGGAAGACCTTCAGGGATAATTAGCTATCTCCAAATTTTGGGTTTGTCCTGGTTTCAGCTAGGGTAGAATTAATTTTCTTTTTATTAGAGTAATACCTCACTGCATTGAGACCCCTTCACTGAGACTTCATTGGTTTGTGAGAAATTTTTCTCGCAAA
>WEKX01013262.1:29957-54965 GCA_013390025.1 Pitta sordida | reverse complement strand
TCTGTCCAAAGGATCTCTGCCGAGCTCAGCTCTGGCAGCCAAGTGTTTCTGGGCTTCCAAACATCTGCAGGTTTTGCAGCATGATTCTCCATCTTCAGTCGTGGCCTCAGGTGGATTCTGCATCACTGTTTCTCTCTCTCTATTCCATAGGACTGCAGGTAGACAGTCTGCTTTCACTATAGTCCATTCTACGAGAAGCAGCGACTCGCCTGGAAGAACATTTCTACCCCTTCTCTGGTTGGCCTGGGCAGTGGGCCTTCCTGGTTTTCAGCTTCTTACACAAGTCCTGACCCAGCCATCTATTTTCTGTTACTAACTTCTTTTTCTCTTCTCCCAAATATGCTTATTCATAGAGGCATCCCTATATCTCTAACCTTGAATCCATGGCAGTGACTGAGGTCCAGGCAAGAGCTGAGTTGTTAACCCCCTCGCTGCCAGAGGGAAAAAACCCCTAAACCAGGACACATGTTACAATTTTAAATTATTGACAGTGTAGCTGCTTATCTAAGATGGATTTTACATCTAGTCTTCATGTGCAAAGCTGTATTAAACACAGTCTATAATGTCTGTGTTGAGAGGTATATAGAAAATATGGGAGACATCATTATTCTACCTCTACATATTTATGTTCTCTTCTGTCTCTGTCTCTGTCCAGAGGAAAGATTGTACTCTGATTTCACCAGGAATACTGTGAAGTCTGTGAAGTCTTATCTCCATCTAAATTTCCATTATATCACCATTATACTAAGATATTTTATTCTAGTTAAAGTGCTCGTTCATATACATTTGAGATGTCATAATATCATAGTAATGATAAGGTTGGAAAAGACTTTGAAGATCGTCTAGTCCAACCTATAATCCAACTAAATCCTAACATCTATAATCTTTATATCATGACCCTCAGCACCTCATCCAGTCTACCCCTGAACACCTCCAGGGATGGCAATTCAACCATCTCTGTGGGCAACCCATTCTAAAACCAGATCACTCTTTCTGTGAAAAACCTTTTCCTAATATCAAGCCTAAACCTCTCCTGCTGAAGCTTAAGACCATGACTTCTTGTTCTGCCTCCAATGGCCAGAGAGAAAAGCCCAACCCCTGCCTGTCTACAGCCTCCTTTTAAGTAGTTATAGACAGCAATAAGGTCACCCTTGACCGTCTTCTTTTCTAGGCTAAACAGACCCAGCTCCTTCAGCCGCCCCTCATAGGGCTTATCTTCCAGCCCCTTTACCATCCTAGTTGCCCTTCTCTGGACTCGTCCCAACACCTCAACATCTTTCTTAAACTGAGGGGCCCAGAACTGGATGAAATACTCAAGGTGCCGTCTAACCAGTGTCAAATACAGTGGAAGGATATCCTCCCTTGACCTACTGCCCATACCATTCCTGATGCAGGTCAGGATGCCATTTGCCCTCTTGTCCACCTGGGCACACTGCTGGCTCATGTTAAATTTGCTGTCCACTAGTACCCCCAAGTCTCTTTCTGCCTGACCACTCCCTAAGCACTCCATCCCCAGCCTACAGCTCTGCTTGGGGTAGTTATAACCAAAGTGCAGAACCCGACATTTAGACTTGTTAAAACTCATCCTATTGGAGTCTGCCTATCTCTCAAGTTTATCCAGATCCCTCTAGCAGAGCCCTCCTATCCTCTAACAGATCAACACATGCTCCAAGCTTGGTGTCATCTGCAAATTTGCTCATATGGACTATAATCAATGTTGTCAATGAAGATATTAAACAGGACCAGACCCAATACTGATCCGTGGTCACCAACTGGATGTGAGACCATTTACTACTACTCTCTGGGCTCGACCATCTAACCAGTTCCTGACCCAGCACAAAATATTCCTGTCTAAGCCCCTTGCTGCCATCTTCCCCAGGAGCATATCAGACTATGTCAAAAGCTTTACTGAAATCCAGATACACTACAACCACAGCCTTCCTCTCATCCACCAGGTGAGTTACTTGGTCATAAAAGGAGACCAGGTTGGTCAAGCAAGACCTACCCCACCTAAATCCATGATGACTGGGCTTGATCTCTTGGCCATCCTGCAGGTGTTGCATGATAGCGCTCAGTACTATCTGTTCCATAACTCTACCTGGAACTGAGGTGAGACTAGCAGGTCTGTAGTTTCCTGGATCATCCTCCCGGCCCTTCTAATGTATAGGGGTCACATTTGCCAACTTCCAGTCATCCGGGACTTCACCTGTGGTCCAAGACTTCTGATAAATGACGGAGATTGGCTTAGCAAACTCATCTGCCAATTCTCTCATCCCCCTGGTGTGAATCCCATCCGGTTCCATGGACCCATGGGGATCCGAATGGATCGGTAAGTCTCTAACAACTGCCTTCTGAATTACAGGGGGACTGCACTGTATCCTGTCCCCATCTACCAGTTCTGGTAACCAATCATCATGAAGACAATCTACCCGACAGTTAAAGACAGAAGAAAAGAAGACATTAAGTACCTCTGCCTTGTCCTCATCCCTAGCTGCCAAATTTCCCTCCATGTCCAGTAGGGAGTGGAGATTGTTGCTGCCCTTCTTTTTACCATTGTTATACTTGTAAAAGCTGTTCTCACTGTCCTTCACGGAAGTGGTCATCTTGAGTTCAAGCTGGGCTTTTGCCTCTCTAATTTTTCTCCTACGCGGCCTCAGAACATAACCTGATTGACCTCACTCTTTTTCCAAAGGTGATATGCCCTCTTTTTCTCCCTCAGTTTTTTCAGAATTTCCTTACTCTTCCAGGCAGGTCTACTTCCCCTATGGCTCGTTTTACGGCACACAGAGACAACCTGCTTCTGTGCCTTTAAGAGTTCATTCTTGAAGTATACTCAGTTCTCCTGGGCCCCCTTGTTATTAACAGCTGTCTCCCAAGGAACTTTCCTAATCAGTTCCTTGAATAAACCAAAATCTCCCCAGCAGAAATCCAGCTTGGATGTTTTGCTGGTCCCCCTCCTTATTTCGCTATTTATAGAAAACTTGATCATTTCATGATCGTTACCTCCCAGACAACCTCCAACAACCACATCTCCCACCAGATTGTGGACACCAGATCAAGAAAAGCCCAACTCCAGTAGGCTCACTGACTAATTGTGATAAGAAACAGTCCCCTATACATTCTACGAACCTTCTGGATTCCCTCTTTTCTACTGTGTTAAATTCCCAGCAAATATCTGGGAGATTGAAGTCACCTACAAGAATTAGGGAGGGCAATCTTGAGATGTCCTCCAGTTGTTTCTAAAACAACATCATCATCCTGATTGGGTGGTCTTTAGCATATTCCAATCACAATGTCGATCTTGTTGGTTAAGCCTGTGATCTGAATCCATAGGTTCTCAACCCTGTCATCCCTGATCTCAAGTTCCAAGTCTTCCTGGACTTCTGTAACATACAGGACCACCCCCCATCCCTTCTGTCCTGCCTATCTCTCCAACACATCATTCCAGTCATATATCTCATCCCACCATGTTTCTGTGATGACACTTATGTCATATCTTTCCTGGTATATCAAAACTTCTAGATCTTCCTGCTTGTTACCCATACTTCGTGCTCAACAGGTGTGATGCATTCGTCTTTGAATTGGGTTCATCACCCACTATATCCCTCTGATAGACTTTGGATCCATCCCCTTCCCTCTTCGATCCTAGTTTGAAGCCCTCTTAATGAGGCCTGTCAACTCATAGGCTAATAACCTTTTACCCTTTTTAGATAGATGTAACCCACCTGAGTCTAGCAAGCTACGATCACTAAAGGTTACTCCATGATCAAAGAACCCAAAGTTCTTCCATTGATTCCAACCCCTAAGCCACCTATTAATTGTGAGGATTCTCCTATATATGTCATTGTTCATCCCTGCTGTTACAGGAATTGAGCAGAAAACTAGGAGCATACCTACGCCATCAGTGAGTTCACCTAGTTCCCTAGATTACCTTTTAATTGCCTTGATTCCCCTCTCAGTAGCCNCCTTTGATACTATGTGCCATAGTAAACTTCTGGTGAAACTGATGGCATGTGGCTTAGACAGGTTTAGTCTGTGTTAGCTTAAGAACTGGCTGGATAGCTGAGCTAAGAGGGTAGTGGTGAATGGTATCGCAGAGGCCAGTCACTAGTGGGGTTCCCCAGGGTTCAGTGTTGGGGTCAATTATGTTCAATACCTTTATTGACGACCTGGATGAGGGGATGGAGTTTGCAAGTGACACCAAGTTTGGAATAAGTGTTGACCTGTTAGAGGAAAGAAGGGTTCTGCAGGGAGACCTTGACAGGCTGAATAGATGGGCTGAATCCAATAGTATGAGGTTTAATAAATCTAAGTGCCGGGTCTTACACTTTGGTTGCAGTAGCCTCATGCAGAGCTATAGGCTACTGATGGAGTGGCTGGAGAGAGGCCAGGTGGAGAGGGACTTGGGAGTGCTGATTGATACTTGGCATTGCGTAGGCCCTGCCTTGAGTACTGTGTTTTCCCATTGGAATGGGCTGCCCAGGGAGGTGGTGGAGACACCATCCTTGGACGTGTTTAAGGAAAGGTTGGATGGTGTACTTAGTGATATGGTTTAGATGATGGGTTCATGTTGGGTAGGTTGACAGGTTAGGTGATAGATTGGACTTGATGATCTCTATGGTCTTTTCCAATCTTTTTAAGTCTGTGTGATTCTGTGCGTATATTGAATGCCATCATGCGTCACTAGCAGGACAACCAGGGGATCAGGCCAGGTTTATGAAAGGGTTTATGAAAGACATGGATTTATTTCCTTCCACGAGAAGGTGACCCACTCGGTGAGTTAGGGAAAGACTGTGAGTGTTGTCTACCTGAAATTATTGGAACATATCCTGCAGCATGAGAAATGGAGAAACTGTCTGTGGCTGTTCATGGCCACCCTCGTACCAGTCAAAGTGTGTTCAGTAGGACCAGGGCAGTGACCAACCCTCTGTAGTTGGCACTGGTGAGGCTACACCTCAATTCTGGATTCAGTTCTGGACCTCTCATGACAAGAGGGACATTGAGGGGCTGAAGTGTGTCCAGAGAAAGGAACAGACCTGGGGAAGGATCTGGAGTAGAAGTCTGATGAGGAGCACCTGAGGGATCTGGGAGGGCTCATTTTGGAGAAAAGAAAGCTCAGGGAAGACCTTCTGGCTCTCTGCACCTCCCTGACAGGAGGGGGGGAGGTGCCATGCTCTGCTCCCGGGGAACAAGGGACAGGACAAGAGGAAATGGCTTCAAGTGGCACCAGGGAATGTTTAGACTGAATATTAGGAAAAAATTCTTCACCAGGAGGGTTTATTAAACATAGGACCAGGCTGCCCAGAACAGTGGTGGCATCACCATCCCTGGGGAGAATTAAAATCCTTTTAGATAGTGCACTTGGGGACACGGGTTAGTGGTGGTCCTGTAAGTGTTAGGTTTACAGAGGGACTTGATGACTTTGAAGTTCTAGTCCAAACTAAATAATTCTATAATTTGTTGGTTTGTGACTGCAATATCTATCACTGCAAAAACATGAAGTCCTTTACTTTGATGAAAAAAAGGGTCTAAGAGCTTTGTAGTTCTTTGAGCTGCTGAGCCCTTAAATTCAGAGCTGTCTTTCATCCCATTATCCATGTTCTTGAATTCATGACCAAGGCTGAACCAAATGAAGGAAGATAGACTACATTTGTAATGGGATTAATGGAAATTTTAATGGATAATTTATGGCTGATCAAATGCATTCGAACGGGATGCTGAACCAAAATGTTCTAGCAGACATATTTAAAGGAAAATAATAATGACAAAAAACTTTCATTTCCATTTATAATCTACCTTTGCTTGACCTTAATTCAGTTAGTTTATGCAATATTCATAGCAGCAAAAAATCTTTCCTATATCTTTCTTAAATAGTTCCCGTGCAAGCCTGAGTGGAAGGTAAAAGGAAATAGTAATAATGAATAGAGAGTTTTGAAATATTTATGGGGAAATTCAAAGGGCTCAGAAACCAATCTCTTTCCATCACTTCAATTTTGCAAAATTCTTCTTGTTTGGCAGAATATCTTGGTTTTGCATACATATATATATATCTATATACATATATATACATATATATACGTATCTATATAAAAATTTATGTATATATACACATGTATATTTCCATTCAGAAAACAAGAATACTTGCATTCTTTTGTCTGCTTTTTGCGCTTAAGTTGATCATGATCAGTTTTCACATCACAACATAATAAACAGAGCTCTAAGCACACAATATTCTAGTTCATGGTAAAGTCATAAAAGCAAGTATTCTAGGGATGCAGACTTCACCACTTTGAAATTGTAACTTGGAAATATGTTTTTTCTTTGAAAAAAAATAGTACTACATGAAAGCTACATTTCGCAGTCTTGTTACAAAGATATTTTAAACACTTTGTGCTATATAAAATCAAATTAAACTTTCCCCTGTTTTTCTTGAACCTGTCACAATATTTCATCAATATTCTCATATTTATTTAAATGATTACAGCCTAGACAAAGTCTGTGAAAATGAGACTCTTCAGATAATTGAAAAACTGGCCCTGAGCCTTTGATTAACACAATATATTATTCTGTTGACTTAATCTTTTCTATACTCTTATTTGAAGTATGGTTATGACCATGATGCTGAGCACAGAATATTCTTAGTTAGAAGGATCCAGATCAAAGTCCAACTCCTGGCCCGGTACATAACAGGACATGGTAAACTCTGTGAGGAGGAATCCATTTGCAAGGAAGATATTTTCCCCAGAGCTCAGTTTTGCTAAAGATAAGGGTAAGCTCAAAATAAGGACATCTGTTGTAAGTTTGTGGACATTAGATAAATTATCACAGGATGTGGATACAGAGGTAAGAATCTTATTCTCTCCTAATCTTCTGATGTTATAAGCTCATCATATTGGAGAACGCTCTGCACATCCGTCCATCAATCTCCTGAAAACTTTGTTTGACTTTAGACGATAGACAAAAAAACCCACGTGCTTCAAGAAAAAGCAAATTTCTTAAAAAAAACCCAACTGAAAATCAAGAACTGGAGAAACAAAAACTCTCTGAATTACTGTCCTTGTCAGGCTAGAAGAAAGCAGACCCCAACGACTATCTAGCTAGCATTTTCACACCCACATGGACATATGGTCATGTCATGTCATGTTTCTTTTAACTGGGCATTCCAGGACCTGACTCTTGCAGGGGGAAGGACTCTCTGGAAAAAGTGTGAGAAGATCAATTATGGATAGGTAGGGGAAGTTTAGAGGATAGAAACTGGACTCATGCTGTTTATGAAAGAAGCTGTTGGCTGAAAGTTTCCACAGGAGGAAAGAATAATCCTCCGAGTCTCGCTCCCCAGGGGGAGGCCACGGAAGTTCCTGCATGGCTTGCTACATCCCAGCCATCAGAGCCCTGGGAAAAAGAGACTTTATTTTGATTTTTTCAGGTTTTTAATTAAAGTGTTTATCATTCCACAGAAGATAAGAAGGAGTGCACACAGTGAGGGGATTTTTTCCCCTTATTTATTTTTCTTCAGTGCTTCCTCCCTTGTGAATAGTACCACTTCAAGTGAAATAAAATTCCCCTCTTGGTCAAACACATTGGAATTTTGTTGGAAACACAGCGTCTGAAGTTGTTTCTATCTTATTTCTTTCTCTCTAAATGGTTTGCCTATATACTTTAAGAAGGCAATCCCTTTCATGTTGCATAGCACATCCTCACTGGCAGCTACAGTGTGTGCACTTTATTAGAGCATTTTTTCCCCCTAGATATAATGGCACCAATTAAATTACCTTGCAGCCTGACCTTAATCTGGCAGGAATGATTATTCCATGAAACAGTTAGGGCTCTAATTGACATGAAGTGCCTGCAAAATATGTCTTTTGCAGCAGACCCTGTCAAAGTCACATTGATATGCTAATACCTATAGCTGGCAGAATCACTTCATAAAGAGAGACACTGAAAATTGAATTATTTCAATTTCAGTACCTAGGAATCTAGTGATCTGTCTGTATATGGAACTAAGTAGGTGCAGTACTTTATATGGGTAAACAGCTGTACTAGGGCGTTGCTATGGAAACTGCTTGACTCATGACAATTGTGTTAGTGATGAAGTCATTAGTGGTGTGAAATGTACTTTGAGGCTGTCAAGTGTACACTCCAGGAATATTTCAACAGTATTACTGGAGCCTTTTCATTTGCATAATTTAGGCTTTCACATGTGATCTCGTTAAGGTGTGGGGAAATGCCATGCAACAGCCATGGCCTGCCTATACTCAGAGCCACAGGATTGCCCTGGTGTGGTTCTGCAGCAAGATGAAATTGGTTCCTGCATGCAGAACAAAGCTCTCTCTGTAACTGAACCTTCTTTTCTTTGTCTTCAAAGAATGAACTGCTTAAACTTTTGTGGTGCCAAGTTGACTTTGAAAGTCTAGACCTCTGTTGTTTCTTTTCACTACAATAGCTCTAGATTTAACCCAGAGAAAGCACAGGTATGTTCAGGTTCATAGGGAGCCGCTTTTCCCTCATCTTAGCTTTTCACTATTTATCACAGCTAGTGTGATTTCCTATGCTATAAAGCAGAATGATGAATCCCAGGACTTTTCTTGGACTCATATGTCCTTTCTTCTAGTTCTAAGTATTTCAGACTATGGAAAGCTCTTTTTTTTTTTTTTTCCTACTGGTGAGATACAAAGACTTTAGCAGGTTTTTGACAAGCTGTCTGAAGGGACTCATGTAGTTTTCATGTACCCTCTGGCAGTGGGGTGCCAGCTAAACCTGCGATGTTTATTCCTTTACATGTCCTGCCCTTTTTCCGGGCTCTCGCTGAGCAGGCAGAGAGGGAGGGAGCTCAGACTGCAGGTCGGCTTGCTGGAGAGACATCACACTGTCACGGCAGGCATCCGTCAGGACCATTTCCAGAGAAATACTAACGGCTCCCTTGGTAATGATCCCCTGGGGGATGGTCAGGCACTGAACACCAAGAAGTGCTTGCACAATGCTCTCTGGGATTCTTGAGCCTGTCCTGTGCAGGGCCAGGAGCTGGACTGGATACTTGTCTGTCAACTCAGAATATCTGAAAATTCTATAAACTTATGATTTTATTTTTTTTAAAAAGGGGTAGGGGGTGCATCTATTTAGTCTTCACGTATGCATATAAGTGTACATACAGAGAGATGTAGATGTCACCAGTAGCAAGAGATCAATGCCAGAACTCAAGATTGTCACCAAGATATCTTAGCTGCCTGCCATTACCAGACCTTGTGAGTTGATCTTTTTTCTCTACAGTATCTGATCTACTGAAATGCAATCTAGTGCTGTATGTTCAGTCTATATGTTCAGCCTAATACTGTATAATCACCAGCCTCTTATGTATTAATTGCAGCTTAGCTTTACAATTGGGATGAGCAGAAAAGTAAGCATGAAATCAAAGCTGGATTTGATTAGCATACTTTGACAGGATCTTTACTAGTCAAGAGTATCTTTAATATTGTACTTAAAGTGTGTGCATCTGTGTGTGAGGTGGTGGAAGAGACATTTTAGTAGACTCTGGTAGCATAATAAGAAACTCTTTCAAATCCTTAACAGTTTGAAGGGATTTGAGCTATTTGTAGGGTTCAACGGCTTTCTGAATCAATTTGTTTTCCTGCCGAGTGTCTTCTGTTCTACCTTAGGGAAAAAAAAAATCTGCTTTTCCCCTTGGAAACAGTTATTATTTCTTTTAATGATGACAGAAAATTCATCTTCCTTCTTTCTGAAAATTTAAGATTATATTGGCATGGATAGGATAATGGAAAAATGAATAGGAGAGTCAGGTGAGACTCTCATAGTTTGACACAACCAGTCCATATTAAGGAAAAGGGTTATACACCACACTTTATGTTGAAATTCTGTATTTCTTTCAAACTTAGTTCATGAGGCCATATTTCATACATTTTTAGTTGGTTTGGGGTTTTTTTCTAATCTAATGACCCCTTAGGAGTTTAATATTATGATCCAACCAGGATAGAAGCTTTTGCATAGCTGATCCCTAAATTAGCTTCCTTCTGTAGCAGTATGAGAAAGCTGAAAGCAACCCCAGAGAGCTGGCTTGAGAAATTAAACATATCTTCATAGTAAACCATGAATAAAATTAAAAAGTGCCATTTTGGCATTATTCTTTCTATGATTCCTTCATATGCTTTCTGTAACAAATTGTTTGTCCTCTTTTTTTTAGCAGCAGCAACAACAACAACAACAATGACACCACAGACAGAAATTTTTTGCATATTCTTCAGAGTCCTATACCAACACAAGCAGTTAGCTGGATTTAAGACCATTAACTAGATCTTTAGGTACAGGATGACCACACACCAGACCTAAAAGCAGTTTAGCCTTGAGGAAAATCCCTGTGAGGGTATGGAGCCAGACTCCAGATCCTCTGCCCTGGGAGGCAGATTGAAGCATTCTAAGGTGCCTGCATGCTCACAAAAATAGGTTCACAGGTTATTCTGAGTTGGAAGGGACCCACAGGATCATCAAGTCCAACTCCTAAGCAGGAATGCTTCCAAGCTATCCAGAGTCTATCATTAGAATTAAATGATCAGGAGACTGAATAGACACTTGCCTGGCCCAAAACTGGCTGTAAACAATATCTGTTATGTTTATTTGAAAGTTCTAATCGTGGAAGACTGTACATGTAACAAAAAACTCCCGCTTAGGTCTTAAGTACTTGGAAACAAGAACATCCCCATATTCACTTCCTTTGCAGTGGACTCATATTCACTGCTTCAGCTGAATGTCAAAGTCCGTTTTCATCATTAAGGGGTAAAACTGATTTATTTCTTTTTGGCCTCACATTCTGAATTAAAGAATTATAAGAAAATTAAAAAAAAAAAGCAGATTTGAACGCCTTCTGCTGTTCATCTGGACCTTCAGATAGATTAAGCAAGATGTCAGGGGATGTTTTCCATCATCAAGTCATGTGGAAAAACTCCCATGCAAACTAGAGAGCCTCAATGCTATTTTTATGTGGCTAATGCACATAAAGTGAACTGAACTTGCTCACCAGCCTCTGTTCCTTACACAGGTGAATTGGGATCTGCTACATGTTCCTGCTGGCACATGTTCACTCAAGCAACACCACCCACCACCCTTAAAGTCACATTTCTTGCTTTAGAGACATAACTATAAACCCTGCACCGCCCAAAGCATTTCTTTCTTTCTGTAGTGGAGCTCAGGGACAGGGGAGATTTAGATACTCTGTCTCTCTCCTCTCTTCCAGCTATAATTGACATTCCTTGCAAAAGCTTTACAACATTTTAATTCATTCTCGCTCACACTCTGATGCTTTTTCAGGCCATTTTGAATTTGGCTTTGGTTTAGCACAGCAACAAACCAGGGCTCAGCAAAGAGGAGAGATGGCGTGTAAAAGGGAGAGACACTATGTTGTGATGGACAAATAAGGGAAGCACTCCACACTAAAGTCTTCAGGCAGGTACAAAATGACATGTCTGGCAGGTTTTTTCAGGCTCCCCCGTCAATGAAAACCTGATGGGTGAGTGGAAATGAGCAGAGAGAAGCTTGATCATCTTTGTTCAATCCTCCAGAGGAAAGCTTCCCGCAGCACTGATGTGGGGTTTTTTTCTACCTAGAAGAAGCAGCAGCAGAATGTTAACAAGCTTCATTTTCCGTTCCCAACAACGAGGAAGTGACCTTTGCCCGCTTCCCTGGCTGTTTGTGTTCTTGATGCTGATAGAGCCAGATTTTCACAAGACAGACCTGGGTAATTTTCATGGCAGCCACACTGTTGCAAACCAATTAGCAAGCCAGCTTGATAGGGTAAGGTGTGGAGATGCCTATGGCTGCTTTAATAAAGTTTCTTGTGTATCAGTATGATACTATTGATTTTTCTCCCTTTGGACAAAAAGACTAAAGTTCAAGCTCTGTAGCAGATAAAGTGAAAACGGTGGAGATTCCATTGCATGTATACTAACTTAACCTTTTGGAGGAAAAAAAAAGATATTTGCAGGGTTCCTTTTGCTTGTGCACACACTATTTAACATTAATGCAAATAAAACTGGGCCTGAGCTGATGATTCTGATTGCCTAAAGGTCACCATGGATTACCAATCGTGTCACCAGCAGAGACCCAGGCGCTTTGCAGAGACCCATAGGAAAACATGATTCCCACACACAGAGGTAGACAGGGCAGGCATCAAAGGGAAGCAAAAGCAATGAAACTGAGGGTCACTCTGGAAACTCTCCCTGTTCCATCTGTTGAGTCAGAACAGATATTGTGTGGGCTCTGACCCACTGAGAGGTGAATTTAATCCACTCTTCCACCAGGTTGACTTACAACTCTGCCTTGGAGACATTCAGCACTTGGCTGCAAGAATGGCAGCACAAGGAGAGTGATCCCAGCTGGTCAGGGTGGAGAGACTGTATCATACATTGTCATTTAATGTAATTGATTGTCTGATTTTACTGGAAAACAACTGGAAATTGGCACTGACTGAGCAGGGGAGGGGCAGGCATAAGAGCCAGCATCACTCTGAAGCACTGACAAGCCTGGTCCTTATTTCTGTTTCTGGGTTCCTGAGTCAGCCCTGTGTGAACTCAGTTTCTGCCTGTCCACAGTTCCACCAACCCCAAACACTTAAAAGCTGTGAGCCAGACTCCACAGGTTTTGAAAAAACTGGAGAGAAAAATAACAAGGGATTTTATTTTCTTCCTTTCTGTGGGATTGGGTGTTTTAAGAAAGCCTTTTGCCTATACCCTTAATCTCCTTTCATGAACACAAAATCTATAATATAATTTAAAGAGAGAAAGAATGAACGAGAGAAAGAAGACTTGGGAGCATTGCTGTGATGTTGTGTTTTCTTGACAGTTTGTGGGTTCCCTCACTTTCTTCATAAAATGGGCTGAATCCCAAACCACATTTTCCTTCCGTCTTCAGTTATAGGAATCCAAAGGAATTTAAAAAAAAAATAAAAAACAACCAGTAAAATGCTTTCTTTGGACAAACAGAAATATTTTTCTTAACACAATCCATTTATTTTTTTTATCCTACTGTCTGAAAACTCAACTTGCCTGAGCTCTTTTCAAAAGAACTGAATTAAACCTGTGTTATAATGAGTACTTCAGTAGGTAACTGGTTGGCAAAGGGCCAGTTTTACAATCTACAATGTACAGAATGTATTGCTTAATTCCATTAGTAATAATCGTGAATTCTGTGGATTTCAGTAATTCCTATAAGATATTGTTTCTATAAACAAAAGTCAGATTTCCAGCTGCAGAATAATCCTGCTCTGTACATTTTCTTCTATTTTGTGGCTGTTTGCTGGGGATTACTTTCTCAAATTTTGAGCTTGAAATGCCTCTCAGTGTGAATAAACCTGTAAATTTGTATTGAATATACTCTTATATTTGCCTCTTGCTGCTTTAAGTTCAAAAGGAGTAAATTGGCTCCATTGACTTCATTTTACCTGTCTTGGGAAGAACAAAGTGAGAAGTATCATCTGGCCTGTCCCCAGTCTCTGCTTTTCAGGGGAGGCTGCCATTTAAAAAAGTCATTGTAAACCCCTTACATTTCCTTTATGAGACAGAGAGAAGGATTTTATAGCCTGTGGCATTTTGGTGAAAGGATTGTGTACTCACTCTTCTCTCTGCAGCAAGGCATGATACTCTGGAATGCAGGGAAAAAAGAGAGGTGTCATTTATTCCACCTCCATGTAGTATGGAGAATGAGAGCTGCCTGTCCGTCTGAAATCTGTATTTTGAAATAGCAAACTTTATGCCATCTGTTTGTAAACCTGTGTGGGCAGCACACTTATACAGAATCACAGAATCACAGAATATTATGAGTTGGAAGGGACCCACAAGGATCATCTAGTCCAACTCACCATCTAACACCCATAAAGAGACCGAGAGCACATCGCAGAGCATAACACCAACCTAGATGCCTCACAGTCTAGCAGGCCACTCCGAGACGGAGGGGGCACAACGTCATCCAGCCCTACACCTCCCGGCTAGACCATGTCACTAAGCTCCTCGTCCAGTCTTCTCTTAAACACTGCACTCCTACACTGAGGATACATGAGAAAACTTATTTTGTGTTTTTATTGACCATTCTGGAGAACTACTATATGAAGTGGCATATTGAGCAAACCTTACTCATTTATTCTTTTGGTTTGTGATCACATCTCATCTCCCAAGACAGCAAGGAATCAGTCTGCCTGGCACAGGGCAGAGCTCTTTGAGTAGAATGGGACACTGTCCAGCTCAACATTGTTCTTTGCCTTAGACTTCACTTCTTTGAAGACAAATCCCCTGTATTTGCACAAAGAACACAGAGGAAGGAAGTTTCCTTACTATTACTTCACATTTGCACTTCACAGGAGTAAGCTTAGTTTTCAGGAATATTCCTCCACTTTGGAATACATTCCAGTGTGATATGGTTGATCTGCTAAACTGCTCCAAAGAAAGCTCAGGAGGATCTGATGAAATACAGGGTATCGTGAAATGCTATTGAGCACTCTTTATTTTTCAGGCTTCTCCCTTTCACCATTTCCAAGCATGGCATAAACATTTTACAGATGTTCTTGGATTGTTAAAACACACAGAAAGCTGAGTTTGGACCACCTACAAAGGGGAAAAGGAAATACCTGGACCTGAAAGAGATTAAAATAGCTATGGCTCTACGTGAACATAAACATGTGTTGGCATTTGTAGACAGCTGACATTGTCATAGTTTATTAATTGAGAGGGTGCACAAGGACAGTGCAAATCTACAAAGGCAGGATTCACTTCACAACCTCACAACCAGCAATCATGACATAAAAAAACCATTTACCCAGAGCACCATCTTTTGGTGCAGGTGCTGTCTGCAATAAATATGATAGTACCACACTCCTGTGAGGAGGCAGATTTCACCCTGAATTCTCCACTGCTATGTAGGACAGGTATTTGGGTGTATTGAAGATGAGTGCAACACTTGGAGGGATTTGAGCTCAGTGTGGGTTTTTTCTTACTGGTTAGGGATGTTTGGACACTAGGACAGAAATTAAAAGTGGTTTAATCATCTTGTGTTGGTGTCAGATTACTGATGGGTGTGCCTAGAAAGTGTTCACCAAGATCCAGTGTCCCGGGAAGACAGCACAAAGACAGCCAAGGTCCAAGAAATAGTGTAGAAAGACACTCAAGACTGATGAAACTGTATTTGTGATCCATCAACCACCTTGTGCAAACAGTTGCTGTGAGTTGCTTGTCCTTTTGCCAGATGGGTTACTTTGACTAGCAGAAAATTCATCTGGACCCTCCAAATCACTGAGAGCTCTATGGAAAGCCGAGGAAAGGTTTGCCTTTAGCAGTGAATACATGGCTTATGAATATTACAAAGCAAATATTGTCTCTGCTGGCTCCTGTCTCTTTGGTCTGCTACAAACACCAACAGGTCTTTCGGGAAATACAAAAGAATGTATTTTGTATTCCTGATTTTCTTCTTCCATCGCCCCAAAGCATTGGGACAAGCTAGACAGGTGCAAAACTAAAGTGTTAATAATAGGGAAATAGTAGTTTTGAAATCAGCTAGAGATGGTGAAATTCAGCCCATTGGTTCCATGTATATTGTATTGCCTTTTACTTTACATGTTTCTCAAATGCAAATAATCAAGACAGAAATCAATTTAACTTTTTAAGTCATAAAAAGAGCATAGATATATAGATTACTTAGTAATTTTGCCAAGGCAAACAATATTCTATCAGTTTAGTTTGGAGACAATAATCTCTCAATGTATGGACTCGCACCAGGAGGCTGACACTACCAGAGCTGCAGCTATGTAAGGTATAGAGACAGGCAATGCATGAGGTTTACAGAGATGGTGCTGGTGAGGTATTTTCAGTCTGGTGCTTTACTCTGCAAGATTTAGTACAGTATTCCATAGTATATCTGCCATGTTATAGCTTAGCAGACAAAATCACAGAGAATGAGATTAAGTAAAAGGGAAATAGGGAGAAAACACAGAAACAAAAGAAAAAATGAATCCATCCTTTCCTTTCCCTCTCTCAAAATTTGTCCAGTGTCTGAACATTTGGAGGATGGAATCTTTCTGCATATTTCCTAAGTAAATTTCTTGGCATGTCCTGGACAGCTTTTTCTGGTCTTTTAGTGTTTCCAGTCCAGGTTTGCACTTTTGAATTCTCCTGAATATCCCTAGGACTGAGTATGTTGGATGGGGGAAGCAACATACAAATGACAATGTTGTCACACTGTGTGGAGTGAGGGAAAGTTGGTATCTCAAAAATCATGAAATGGTTTGGGTTGGAAGGGACCTTAAAGACCACCTAGTTTTCCAATCCCTTTGCCATGGCTTGCTTCCTTCCTTTGAAATTTCATCAGTCAGAACATTTTCTGTCTTGCTAAAATGTCCCTTACTACTCCAGAAAATAAAGGAACAAGAATATCCTGAAATATTTTGGTGTTATAAAACATTTCTATGCCTCACAAGAAATTCCTTGTGAATTCCTTCCCTCTCTCTTGTCAGACAAGCTCCTTTGCCTGTATCAAGGGCTGATTTCACCTGTGCTCATTAATGTTGGTCACCAGCCAGAGGAGGGTCCAATGAACATGTGACAAGGCAAGTCCTTTCATCCAACAGGACACCTACATCCTGCCCCTTCTGATATGAGATTAATCACAGAATCACAGAATCACAGAATATTATGAGTTGGAAGGGACCCACAGGGATCATCTAGTCCAACTCACCANACCACACTGTTCCTGATGCAGGCCAGGATGCCATTGGCCTTCTTAGCCACCTGGGCACACTGCTGGCTCATATGGAGTTTCCTGTCGATCAGTACACCCAAGTCCCTCTCCACTTCACTAGCCTCGAGCCACTCCTCCCCCAGCTGATAGCGGTGCATGGGGTTGTTATGGCCGAGGTGAAGAACCCGGCACTTAGTCTTGTTAAACCTCATACTGTTGGAGCCTGCCCATCTCTCCAGCCTATCAAGGTCCCTCTGGAGGGCCTTCCTACCCTCTGGCAGATCAACATTTGCCCCCAACTTGGTATCATCTGCAAACTTGCTGATGATGGATTCAATTCCCTCGTCCATATCATCAATAAAGATGTTGAACAGTACTGGGCCTAACACTGACCCCTGTGGGACTCCGCTGGTGACTGGCCGCCAGTCAGATGTTGTCTCTTTCAGCCCTGACATTGTGTGTTTGCAATTGTACATGCTGTGCAGAAGGCAGAAATGCGTAGGCAGGCATTACACCCTGGCAAACACAGGAAGCACAGACTGCTCTATATAGAGAGCTGGAGCATGTATAAATCATGGCAACCCGCATGAAATTAAACGTCTGACCTCAATACAGTTCAGATACACAGTTTCCAGGCCCTGCCAATCCACCAAGATGGATTTCTGAGCTGTCATTCCAGTCCTTTGACAATAACCTCTTTGACAGTTAAAACGAATTGGCAGAAGAGACATATGGGGAGTGTAGCTTCCAGATTGATGAGGTATTTGAAAGGGAGCAGGTTACACGTGTAGGTTACTTATGATGCCTTGAAGCTCTCTGTGGCCAACTCTGTGGCTTAGCAGGATGTACAAGATTTGGGAGACTGCTTTCTCATTTTGGAAAACCCCAAACAGAAGCACTAATTATGCATATGTGGTGATGAATGGATGTAAGTCTGTGCTCCATAAGAACATATCAAGAGAGAATGTGAGTTCCCCTTTTCCCCAGAGTATTTCTGCCTTATTTTGCTGTCAATGAAAAATTCTACCAACTGCCTCTGAGGTGTCATTGACTCCACAAGATAAGTTTGTTGAATTTAAGTTTCCTTGCTTTTTTTCCTTTTTTGATATTTTAAAATAATTTTTTTAAAAAAACAAACCAACCCACAAACAAACAAACAAAACCCACACACACAAAAAAAGCATACCAAAAAAACCCCCATATGGGTTCCTTCAGACCTCAAGCAGATTAAAACAAACAATATGGAGGAAATAATGCCCAGGAAATTCCACCTGAACAGAAGGAAGATCTTTACCTGTGTACTGACAGAGTACCACAACAGATTGCCCAGAGAGGATGTGGAGTGTTCCTCATTGGAGATACTCCAGAACCATCTGTACATAATCCTGTGCAGTGTGCTATAGGATGACCCTGCTTGATCAGGGAGGTTTGACAAGTTGACCTACTGTGGTCCTTTCCAACCTGAATCAATTTGTGATTCTGTGTAAACTGGGGTCCCAGAACTGGACATCTGGGGAAAAATATCTACAACACAGAATGATGGAAGTCCTTGTGCCAGTCCTGCCTTCATGCTTGTGTTGACAAGAGATTATAGCTCATTTTTTCAGAGCTCTGAGGTAAATCTCATAATGAATTTGATATTTGTAAGATTT
Source organism: Pitta sordida (assembly GCA_013390025.1). Taxonomy (NCBI): domain Eukaryota; kingdom Metazoa; phylum Chordata; class Aves; order Passeriformes; family Pittidae; genus Pitta; species Pitta sordida. The sequence goes on along the minus strand of WEKX01013262.1, from coordinate 36,588 downwards.
GGTGCAGTGGGGATCCACTCCTGCCTCCTGTAAAGTACCAAGAGTTTGAGTTTCAATTAATGCTTTGGAATTGGTGAATTCTGTCTTGTCACATTCAGGAAATCTACAACTAATGATGCAAAGCTCTTTTGGGGTCAGAACAGAGCAAACGGTCTGCATGGCAACGTGGCCCTGATCTGTTTGTTGTCCTGTGACTATTCTCTATCCAGGACAATTTCAGGGTAATTCTGATAATGTCCAATATATCTGCATGGGATCAGCTCAAGCTGCTTGAGTGACAACCGGATCTTGACTGTTCAATTCTCATAAAAAATGCAGCTGTCAACTTGAAGCATACTGCTGCATGGAAAACAATTTTCACCTCCCATGAAAATGTGAATATAAAAGTATTTTTTTTTCCTGAAAAAATGAAGATAAAAAGTCAATCTAGGGATACTTTCATGGACTGAAAACTTCAAAATGATATTTCAGGTCAGGTCAGCTTGAACATTACCTTGTATTGATTTAGTTTTATCTTTTTCATGTTTGTTAATACTGCCCTTTCTAAAAATTTGACTATACTAACGTTCTTTCTACTCAAGAGACAGAGAAGGGGAAAAAAATAATGAAAATATATTGCTCTCTTTAGTTGAAACTCAGACTTATGTGTGCCAGGGAGAAAGCTTTCTGGGCAAATGCCTAAGCCTGAACTCACTTCCAGAAAGAAATGCTATGGACTTCAGTTAGCTTAGAGTTTCACCCTGTACTTCCATACTTGTCTCTAAGCTCACAAGGCAGCAAGGTAGCATTCATTAACTCCCACATTACATGTGGAAAATGAGACGCATGAGGCACATATTTAGTCCCTGCAGTGCTTGGATCAAGGCAAAAGGCATTCCTACTGTAGGGACTTTTATTCTGTGATTGACTTCCCGAAGCTGTTCAAATATTCTTGGCCAAGAGCAGTAAGATCAGCTTTTGTTTAATACTCTTATCTTCTTCCTTCTGTGCAATGAATTTCTTCTCTCATTTGGAGCAATTTCTTTTTTTTCAGTAGTCCATTCCTCAGTTGTCTTTTTTCTTCTCCCTAAAGACTAATTAATATCTCCACCCTCTGTTAGTCTTGGGTAGAGCTAGAGAAAATATTTCTGTGAGATGAGTAATTATCTGGAAATTTGCTCAAATACAACATATGACACAGAAGGAATTTTCTTTAAGTTAAAAAAATAGATTTCCAAAGCTACAAAANCTGAATTATTTTTTCCTCTAAAATCAGACAAATAACCTTGAATAGGAATAAATATTTTTTTTCCCTAAAAAACTTTTTGTTTCTCTGTGATGCTTTTGTGTTTGAGTTAAGTTTTGGGTGGGTTTTTTTCATTCCAATAAGTAAACCTAATTATTTTGCTTGGCTTTATTCAGGCTATTTTATTTTTCAGATTAATTTTCCCTAAATCCATCATTTGTCTGGTTCCTATTATGGACTTGCAGAAGGAAAGAAGGATGTCAGGATGGCAACCAGGCATCAAATATCTGAGCTCGGACACCTCCACGAGGTCTCTTTTTGGAGCCCTCTTCTGTCCAGTCACAAGAACAAGTTACAAAAAATACCGACCACCACCTTATTCTGAAGGTCACTGTGTTTTTGTGGATTTGGTGGGGATCTGGGGGGTTTGCAGTTCTCCATGACCTTTTTACAGCAAATTAATTACAATATAAAAATATATATTAATTGCAAATAAAAGATTACTCTTTTCTCCCCCCTCAGTGTCAAATGTCCCCTTTACCTTATTATTGTCTCAAAGCTCTAAAGCATAAAACTGCATTTTTATGTTTCAAAATGACCTTCAAAATTCAAGACAAGGCTCACTTCTGCTCAGCTGTAATATTTTGGATCATTAATTTCACTAGAGATATTCCAATTTGTAATTTTGTTTAGTTTCAGAGCATAACCATTCTTAATACTGTGTTTCTAAATATGATGGGCTGTATGCTCAAGTGGCACAAGTCAGCTTAGCTTTAATAACTCTTCTACAGCACTTCACACTAGTTAAGGCCAGGGGAGTATGGCCTTTCCTTGTGCTTAGATTCAGCCACTGCTTGATACCCGCAAATAATTCTTGCTATGACACACATTAAACATGTCTGATAGTTGATTAAGATATTTTTGGTAGGAAAGACCAGATGGTCTACTGTATGGTGTGTTATTATTATCCTTCTTGTCAGAATCAATTTACAGAGGACTTGCCACATAAAACCACTTTAGAGATGATGGGGTCCTGTGACATGATGTGTTTGTTCCATTGGCCTGCATGGCTGTGCAATGACTGCCCAGGGAATTCACCTTTCAGTGGGATGTAATGAGCTACACCAAAAACCACAATTGCTTTCCGCGTTATCCCTACACAATTTAAACATCTCTAAAACCTACAGCATTAAAGGCTCTGGTCACATCATAGTTTTCCCAGAAGAGGTGAACAACTGAGGGATGGTAGGTGTGAGAGAGCAAGGATTTGGATGAACAGCTCCCACGTTCAGAGGGAGTGTCCTAATCAGAGGTTGCGAGGCATGCAGAGGGCTGGCCTTTCATCATCTCGTGTGCTGGAACCTCTGTGCTGTATTTCAATAGAGGAATCGAGCCAGGGAGAGGCTGAATGACTCCCGCGCCCCGCAGTTCAATGCCGCCTGCGAGCCAGTCCTGGCGCCCGCGATTTAACTATTTACACAACATAAAACAGCACCCGCAGAGAAAACCTGGAGAGCTGTGGAGGAGGGAACCAGTGCCTCTCCACCAGGCACCCCACAGAGAGTCATAATTAATTCACTGATCTGGGATACACAAGTTCGAATCATCAGCAGCAGAAAACGAAATTGAATTGGACTTTTCACAGCATAGGTAAATATCCCAGCTCTTGGCCAGGAGGTGATGGAAGACCATTCCTGATGCCTATAGTTACACTTGGTAAAGTTAACCTTATCCTAGCACTGGACAAACTCAAATAAAACTAGTGGCTTAGAGGAAAAAATGTTAATTCTGAAAGGATGAGAAAGCGTTATCTCTATCTTGTTATAAATTTCTTGAGCCCTTATCCAAAGCTTTTATTCTAGTCAGGATTTCTACACAATGTTTCTATCCATGCTAAAACAGGTATTTCTCAGCATAAATAAGGTAATTTTTTTTCAGCTGATTACACTCCTGGACACAATTACTGCAGACAAGACTACAGAAAATAACATTCTTGATGTTGCCAACAGATTTCTCTGAATGTTATTCTTACAGAATAGTCAGAACACAGTTGATGAATCATGAAGATGATGGTTTTCGTGTAAAGGTATTTTCCTGGAAGTAAATGGAATGGTCATAGAAATTTTGCTAATCTGGTGGAACTGGCCATTTTCACCTGGTGAACCAACATCTCCCTTTCAGGGCTGATGGGCTTAAATGACACGAGAAAATTTCTCTCCTTTTCTCTTACTATACACACACACACACAGAGAATCACAGAATATTATGAGTTGGAAGGGACCCACAAGGATCATGTAGTCCAACTCACCATCTGACACCCGTACAGAGACTGAGAGCACATCCCAGAGCGATAACACCAACCTAGATCCCTCACAGTCTAGCAGGCCACTCCGAGCCGGAAGGGGCCCAGGATCATCCAGCCCTACACCCCCCAGCTAGACCATGTCACTAAGTTCCTCGTCCAGTCTTCTCTTAAACCCCTCCAGGGTCGGCGACTCCACCACCTCCCTGGGCAGCCCATTCCAATATGCAATCACTCTCTCTGTGAAAAACCGCTTCTGGGCATGTTCACCTACAGAGGTGCCTCCTGACCCATGAAATTTCTTCTTTGCTTCTCAAGGTGCAGAGAACTTTGAGAAAACAGCAGAGGAAGTACTTCCAATAAACTGTGTTTTGCACATTTACTGGATTTTAGCAAGGGATTTCTTTTCATTTAGGGATCTCAAAGCAATTCCCAGAGCCCTGCTTCAGGAGCTGGTTACAAATATGGACACAAACAGTTAAAAAACTTCAGAACCCTCCATGGGTAGGAAGGTTTCTGTGTTGGGCTGAAAAAGCTTTCACAGAGGTTAAGACTTCATGCTGGCCATGGTCTGCAATGATGAAGAGTTTACAATTAAAGCTGATGAGCTGGAACGAATTCAAAACTACTTTGTCTGAAGAGAGTCTGAAATGATGACAATATTTAGCACCTCAGTCCTCTTATGTCAACCAATCTTGGGTTAACCTTTAATTTTGAGAAGAGATTAGCATAAATATTTCTTTTTTTAAAGCTGTCTATCTGTGTGTATAACCAGGCTGCTTAGAAGACCAATTGTGTAAATGACTGTAGGCAGTTTGCAAAATAAACTGAAATTCTAAGATGGATGAATTTTTTGCAATTAAGAAGCATATTTTGATATTTCAAAATATATGTGAAATTTTCAACTTACACCAACATTTGTTACAGTAATAAGAATGCATAAATATTTTCTACAGGATGAGCGAAGGAAAATTAGAACAGAACTGGGTCAGGTAGAATCTGATTCTGCAAAATCATTGACGGTCTAGGCTAAAATGCTGAGCTGCAGAATTTTCTCTTGCCAACCTGTCTAGCAATTTTCTCTCCGAGAAATTCCCCTCTGTCTGTACCACTGGTACTTTCTGGTTTGATATTTAAGAAAGAGTAATTCAGGCATGTGTGATGCAGTACTGTGTCTCTGAGAAGTCATGATGAACAGTCTGTAACACGTAAATAATGAGAGGTTCACATGTCACTAGTTGACTAGATGAGTGAGCTCCCAAGAAAATAAGACTTTTCCTTGTTATAAACATTTATGGTTCATTGGCTTTTATCACAATTCGTTGGCCAGGTGTTTTCAGAACCCCAGTTTCAACAGTGTCTTCAATTCATCCAATTTTTGGGCCCTAAAGGCACTACTTGTGGAGAGGGTCCAGCTGAGCGGGAAGATGTTTCAAGCACTCTGGAAGTAAATCACCTTCAGTTTAGAAGCCATCATTTTGCTGTAACAGCTGATGGTGTAGAGATAAATTATGCTGAAGGGATCTTATTACCCTATAACATCTTGCACACTTGCTCCTTCTCTCTTAAATGTATCTTCAGGGGACTTCTCACCAGTAACATTTCATTTTCTCCTCTAGAAACAACTGTTTCTTTTGTAAACTATTAGATCATAGTTGCCATTCCACAATTCCACTTTGTGATCATCTACTGCCTCTGGGCCATTTCGACCTCTATATTTCCAAAGGGTGAGCTCTCAAATTATCAGAATATCATAATTTTGATGTACTTGCTCAAGATTCGTGATTTTGCACCATGATGTTAATGATATAGAATTATGGAATCATAGAATGTTTTGGATTGAAAGTGACCTTAAAGATCCCCCTATTTCAATCCCCATCCACAGACTGGGACACCTTCCACTATCCCAGGTTTCTCTAAGACTTGTCCATCCTGGCCTTGGACATTTGGACTGGGCATTTACATTTTCTTATTATATGATATGTGATAATATATCATATGATATTTTATATCATAATTACATATGATAGTCCTCTCAATCAAGTTTCCAAGTTCATGAAGTATTTGCAACACTTTCTGATGTTCCTCTGTACTATCAATAAGAGATGCCAACATGAGAAGAAAAGCAGAACGTAAAGAGTACTGTCTCTCTCCACAATAATTCAACTTCCAGAAATACCCCTTGCCAATGGTTCTTTAGTCACTCTCTCATCCAATGACTCCACTTTCACAGGTAGCCAGATTGTGTCTCCGGTAGCACTTTACCACATGCTGTAAAGTATCCTAAGAAATGAGGCTTTTCATATCATTTTTGCCTAGAAAATCACTTACATTTATTTAGAAAGCCAGGCAGCTATTGAAACAGTCTGGCACAATCTGTGTTGTGAAGACATCTTTAATAGGTAGGTTTCCAAACCATCTGAAAACTGGGATTTTGGCACTAGTAGAAACATAATTTATTTAAGACATTGATTAATGCAATGCCAAAATGCTTGTTTTTCATAGAAAATCATGAAGAAAGTTTGTTGCATGGGGCTTTGAGGAATTCATGTCTCTGCCTATGTTGGGAGACCGGAATGAGAATGATCTTCAGGGTCCCTTCCAACCTCAAAGATGATTCTAAGGATGTTATTTCAGATATAGATGAAGTCATTGCAATTACAGTAACTTAAGTTGTTGTTGTGTTCATTTCTGGTTTTATAGAAAGTATAAACACTTTTTCTGACCACGAAACTAAATTTTTGTGTTGACAAATAAGTAACCCTCTTTCTTTTCTTGGTTTTTCTCTAATTATGTCCAGTCAGACATATAATTACCATAGCATATTGGATCTAGTCTCAGTTGCTTTCTGCAGAGGCTGCCCATTTACATCTGTACACAGTGGGTGTTAAACCACACAGCTCTGATGTGCTGTATTTTTACAGTGACCTTTCACAATTATGAGTGATTATACAAAATACCAGAGACTGGTCAATTGGCTCTTCTTTCGAGAACAGGCAAGATAGAAGCTGATACGTGTCTGTGTGGCGTCCTGAAGGAAAATGTCAGCACTGCCATGAAACAACATCTCTTGGTGTGTCAGAATTTCAGCTCTGTTCTGCTTT
>WEKX01013262.1:16436-29669 GCA_013390025.1 Pitta sordida | reverse complement strand
AGCAAGTGCTGTTTCTCTCATTTTTCATCACAGGATCAATTGGCTAAGGAAAAGCATTACAGAATCATGGAATCACAGAATCATAGAATCACAGAAAGTTTTGGTTTGGAGGGACCTTGAAATTCTTGTACTTCCAAACCTCCTTCCCTGGACAGGGACACCTTCCACCAGATCAGGTTGCTCAGAGCCCCATCCAACCTTACCTTGAACCCTTCCAGGCATGGACCATCTGCACTTTCTCTGGGAAACCTTGACAGTTCCTCATCAGCCTCACAGTTACGGATTTGTTTCCCAATATCTAACCTAAACCTTTCTTTTTGAAGCCATTCCTTCTTGTTCTGTCACTCCAGGCCCTTGTAAATACATAGTTTCTCTCCATCTTTACTGTAAATTTTCTTCAGGTACTGAAAGGCCACAATTAGTCCATCCCAAAGTTTCTCTTCACCAGGGTGAACAATCCCAATTTTTTCTGCCTTTCCTCAAAGGAAGTGTGCTCTATCACTCTAATCACCATAATGACTTCCTTTGGACTTGCAACAACAGACAGATGTTCTCCCTGTTCTGGGGATCCTACATGATATAGCAACTTAGCAACTGTCTGGATTTGGTGGGATTCCAGGAGGTTAATTATGAATCTCACATTGTGGTCCCTGACTGACTATCTTGCATCCCACTGTGGTTTTGGAAGCTTAGGAGGGAGAGGTATTAATAGCAGCAACATTATATGTCATTAATCATAGGGAAACTGCTTTGTAAGGGCAGAACAATGCTGCCTAAATAATTTAATGGAGGATAATCTTGAATGATCTCGTATTTCTCAGTTTTACTATTTTCAGTTTTTCCAATGCCTAGCATAGGCTTTGGTGCTGTAGTTGAGGATACAGATGGATGGCTTGCTATGGTCCTTAAGGGAATGAATCAACCTTCTTCTGGATGTGTCCTGAGCTCATACTTTACCATCTGAATGTTCTCATCTACTATGCCAACTGTTTGTACCATCTACCATAAGAAAAATATAGCTGTTCATTACCACAGGTGAGCATGAAGGAGACATAGCTCATAGCTGGTCAAGCAGGGATGATCCCAAATGAGGATCTCCTGATCATTTGCTATGACAAAATTACTAAGTTTATAATTGTCCTTGCCTTGAAAAATTGAAGTTCTCCATTGGAGGGGATGCTTTTTTTTTTTTTAGACTATGAACTTTTCCAGAGGGAGATGTTTTCCTCCTAACAGCTCCCTAAAAGAATCCTTGGCAAACTGATCTTAAGCTCCAGTAAGGGGAGAAAGACAGAAACGTTGCTCAGCTTGGAGCTTTCATGAAAATGTGTGTATACTCCTACCCAGCCAAACTAAGCTCTTTGAAAAGACTGTTAGGAGATAAAGTGGTCATGGAGGGGTGAACTGAGAATGCTGTCTAATTTCAGCTCTATGCATATGTAATTCAAAGTAACCACAATTCACAAGACATTTATCTTCTGTTTCCAAAGAAGCTGGTCCATTTCAATAACTACTTCAAATCCATTTGAGAAGGAGGGTGTGTTCTCATTCTTCTGTGCTGTGCCTACATTTTTTTGTTTGTACCCCTTACTTGTTGCCATTCTTGACTGTCTGCTCTTATTTGTCCTATTTTCACACTCAGTCCCATTCATGCAAGAAGCTTATTTTGTCAATTCACACTTTCCAGAACGTCCAGTATTTTAGAGGTTTTTTATTCCATTGCTTATAGATCTCATCTGGAAATGGATCATTCGGCTCTCTGTTTCTTGTATCTCTCTTATTTTGTCATTCAGGGCACTGCTGACTGTTGTAGCTCCAAATATTTGCTATGCCCTTAAATTCTAAAGCAGTTCGTGATCACTGAAGGCTGGAATCTGCATTCAGGGTTTGTGCCTTGTCCCTTAAGGTAATAGGGGAAAGCATTACTGACTTCATAGAATTCTGCCTTAATTTCCATCCTGATGTGAAATACTAGTTAGTTAGTGCAACATTTCCAAATTAATTTAGAAACATTGACTCTTGCTTGATTTCATTTTATCTGAATGAGTCATTTGCTTAAGAAACCAGCCAAGGCAGTGTTGGAATTGAGTATGGAATATGGCTTAATTAGCATGTTGAGAGACCTTTTCATCAGCTTTTTTAGTTTTTCTCTGTTTTGCCCCAAGCATTATGTTCTCAGACCAGAACACAGATATCTTTCTGGGTTAAATCCTTGTCTGTTTTTTTTTATGACATCAGTAACTATGCCTACCCTTACTATTTGAGCTCTGAATTTTGATTCATTTACACCATTTAACCTAGTTTGTTGAGAGGTTTTTTATGGTTCTTCCTTCCAAGAGGCATGTTCTGTGTGAGTCAGGCAGCAGTTATTTTACCAAATACTTACTGTCAGCTATCACTCATGTAAAAAAACCTGTGCTTTCATTTGTATCTTACCGTGGAAGACAAAATATTTGAAGTCTTGAAATTGTATACAGTATTAGCTTTTGATTAGGTGAATTAAGGACTTGATTGAAAGACTAGTAAAATTTTTTGAAACTTGGCATGCCTCCAGGTTGAGGATGAGTCTGGATTCATGGTCAAGCTATGGTTTCAATAACAGATAACCAGTTAGTTATATGTAATAAGAATAGACAAGAATGTGATTTTTTAGGGGTGGGAGAGCAGGAAAAATTTTGTGTGAAAGCAGGAAATTTTCAGAAACTCTCTTGAAAAAGTGAAAATCATAGAAAATATCTTTCACATTTATCAGTTTATAGTGCATTCTGATGCCTTTTGACCTCCTCTTGGACTGCTGTCTTTGGTTTCTTCTGTAGCTTTGCTACAAGAGCAGATTTAGCCATGCTTCCTGCTCTCCAGAAGTCTCTTCCAACCCTAATGATTCTGTGATTCTTTAAAGAACTCATTGCCAACCACGCACTTGGGCTGGTCTAGATCCCTCTTCATTTTCTTGTTGCTTTGAAGCTCATCTTATTTATACCAAAGGGGGTTGTTGCAGAAGCCAGGCAAGAGAGACTCCCACTCTGATACCTTCTCCAGATTCTCTGAGCCCAATTGGCCAGTGCATCAATGAAGATATTAAATAGCACTGGCCTCAGTGTAGGCACCCCTGCACCCCAGGGCTACCTGGTCTCCAGCTTTGTGATGCTGATCAAAACAACAAGTAGAAACAAAGTCTTGCAGATGGTAATTCAGAGCTGGAATCTAGGATGAGCGTTTTCTGGAACAGCACAGCTTTCCTTGCAGAGAGATTGTACACAGAATTACCCACAGAATTAATAAGGTTGGAAAAGACCATAGAGATCATAAAGTCCAACCTATTACCTAACTTACCAACGTACCCAACACCAGCCCATCATCTAAACAATCTAAACTATGTCACTGAGTACGCCATCCAAACTTCCCTTAAACACATCCAGTGACAATGACTCCACCACCTCCCTGAACAGCCCATTCCGATGGGAAATCATTCTCTCTCTGGAAAAGTATTTCCTAATATCCAGCCTAAACCACCCCTGACACAGCCTTGGATGATGTACTTAGTAGCATGACCTAGATATTAGGGTAGTGTGTTATTGGTAGGATGGTGTGTTGGTGGCAGGATGGCAACAGGGTAGGTAACAGGTTAGGTAACAGGTGATAGGTGATAGGTTGGACTTGATGATCTCTACGGTCTTTTCCAACCTTACTAATTCTATGTGTCTCTGATTCTGTGATTCTAAGACTGTGTCCTCTTGTTCTGTCACTGAGGGTCTGAGAGAAGAGTCTGACCCTTCATCAGCAAGACTGCTGATGAGATTGCCAAAATATTCTATCCTGTTTTAGCACCATTTCTCCCCAGCAAAGAGAAAGCTTAAAGGGAGAAGGTACACATGCATTCTGTTATGAAGAAGTGGATATTGGATATGGATTCCCTCGATACGGCTTGTTATCAGGGACCCTGAGGCTGAAGGTAGACAATGAGTAGCCAATGTCCTCTAAGACCACACCCAGCACCTCTTCACTTTCTGTTGAGAGCAAGACCATGAGTTGTTGTAAAACACAGAGTTGAGTCACACTGTAGCACTAAGTCAAGTCACACTGTATTACTAAGAAACATACTCTTAAAAAAATTGTAAAGTAAGTTTTTCATATTAAACTGGACACATTAGAATGAAAAGCAATGAACCAAACACAACCATTTTTTTTCTTCAAAAACTTTTTATTTCTATTAGTTTTTAATTAAGGGATGTTCATTTACTTTTAGGACATTCATTACTGCTCTCCAGGTGTCCAAAAAATGGCGGTAAAGAACAGAATCACAGAATATTCTGAGTTGGAAGGGACCCACAAGGATCATCGAGTCCAGCTCCCAAGTTAATGCCCATACAGGGATCGAACCCACGACCCTGGAGCAGCGGACATAACCTAATTCCCTGTTCCATCGTCCCATTATTTAGACCACATCACTGAGTTCCTCATCCAGTCTTTTCTTAAACACCTCCAGGGATGGTGACTCCACCATCTCCCTGGGTAGACCATTCCACTGAGGGATCACTCTCTCTGTGAAAAAACTCTTCCTAACATCCAGCCTAAACATCCCCTGGTGTAGCTTAAGGCCATGTCCTCTTGTTCTGGTGTTGTCAGCCTGAGAGAAAGAGATTCACACCCACCTGACTGCAACCTCCCTTCAGGCAGTTGTAAACAGCAATGAGGTCACCTCTGAGCCTCCTCTTCTCCAGGCTGAACAACCCCAGTTCCCGTAGCAGCTCCCCACAGGGCTTGTTCTCCAGTCCTTTCACCATCCTTGTCACCTTTCTCTGGACCCTCTCAAGTAGTTTAACATCTTTCTTAACTTGCCAGAACTTCTGAAGAGGGAACAGTTGCAATGAGGAAAAATGTGGCTTGTGAGGTTTCGTTGGAGCCATTTGTCAGGCTATCTATTGAGCCATGGTGCTGACCCCTCATTAGCAGAGTGCCAACAGGACCAGCCACACAGCGCCCTCTGCAGAGCCTTCCTGCACTCCAGCAGATCAACACTCCTACTCAGCTTGGTGTTGTCTGCAAATTTACTGAAGATACACTCAATTTCCTCATCCAGATCATCAATATAGGTCTTAAACAAAGTTGGCGCCAGCACTGAACCCTGGGGAACACCAGTAGAGGTGTCCCTGCAGCTTACAGAGGGGTGTGGGCTCCACACCCCAGTGCATGTTGAGACCCCTCACTACTTCTTCACTGCACATACAAATACCACATTTCATTTTTGCCTCATCTTTATTCCCCCAAGAAAGTAAGTGTGTCTTGCCTTATTCTCCCATGACTCATTCACAACCCTTCCCACTTCTAAACTATTTTATTTTGTCTTGTCTCATACTTGTTTATCTTGGGTGCAATCCTAACCTCACTGAAGTCAGTGGCAAAATTCCCATTGACTCAAACAGTCAAGATTTCTTCTTTTGTCTTGATTAGATTGTGGGTGTGTTTGCTTTCAATATACTTAATCTTGTCCTGGTTGGATTGTAGCTTTTGGATAAGAGCCACGCTGCATCGCTATGCTTTCAGCAGTGTAAAAGCATTTGCTATTCTGTGAAGTCTTAGAGGATAATAATTATTATAAAGGATTTACTGCAGCAGTTCAGGAAGGTGTGGATGGAGGCAAATAAGAGAAATCAAACATAGGTTTTCATGTTTCAGACTTAATACTTATTTAAAATGAAGGCAGAGACCACATAGAAGAAAACATTTGTCCTGTGATTTGAGGCTCAGGGCTTACAGAGCATATCCGCAGGGTTACAGTGCACTGCAACAGCTATTGCAGGGAAACGCTGATGCCACAGAAAGCAAAAAAAGGATGGGGCGACTGCAGTGCAATAATAACTCAGACAGGCTTAGGGAGAGGGAAAAGCAGCTTCCGTGCCAACAAGCCGGAGCTTCTGCTGTTCCAGCAGGAGAGGAGAAAATGCTGGTTGGCAGCTGCAGACAAAATAAAACAAAACAGCCCACTAAAAAGGCACAGGGCAGGAGATCTGTGCTCAGCTCTGCCTCCTTGCAACACATCTGCTCGGAGCTGTGCAACCAGAAGAGACAACCCTAGCAGTCACTGTGGTGCTGAGTCAGTCCTGTACCCCACTGGGTCCACACCCTGATCATCGTCTCCGGACATCCTCTGTCCTAGAAATGGAGAAAGCAGTGTCTACTCCCCATTTTGCCCCTGTCTGGGGTCAAGACTGCCGTTGCAAAGCTTTTTTTCATTGTAGGGAGTGACTTCTCAAAAGATAAGCACTTCTTCAACTGCCAAGACCATCCTCAAGGGAAATGGTAGAAATTTGTTTTCTTGAGGACTCAGAAAACTGACTGAAGAGCAACTGGAGGGGAACCCTGAGATGGGTAGAATAGCTAAAAAAAAACATCTATTCTGTTTCTCTGTGTAAAGATCTGTAAACCAACAAGCTATACAGGGTTCTTCTGCCAACTGATAAATCAGGTCTTACAGAGTAAGTAGCATCTTGGCTGTGAGGGTGGTGAGGCCCTGGCACAGGTTTCCCAGAAAACCTGTGGCTGCCTCATCCCTGGAAGTGTTCAAGGCTGGGTTGGAGGGGGCTTGGAGCAACTTGACCTTGTGGAAAACACGTTCCAGGGCTCGGTGGAATGAGATGATTTTTAAGGTCCCTATCAACCCAAACCATTCTGTGAATCTGTAAGATTAATAATGCAGTTTGGAAGGTTGCACACTCATATTCAGGAATTCCTTCCTAACATCAGCTTTCATTTGCCTGGTAGTCAAAAAGAAAACAAAACCAACTAACCAAACATCCTTGCCCCCCCAAAAATACAGTTGAAAATTTCAGGCAGTCTGTTACAAAATTAAACACCAATTGAAATTTTTTTTTGTGCAATGTTTAAAAGTTAGCCAGAAAATTTATCCTTTTTAAAGTAGAATTACTAAATGTTGAACACAGAGCAGGAAGAGAAGCAAAAAATAAAATATGATCCTTTGACGGAGATACCCAGGGTTGCAATACATTGGAGTACGTTTCAACGCAGTAACCTGATATATATTTACTAAATTGTTTGGCACATTCAGCATGTCCCCAGGGAACTGTTGGAGGGAACTAGCAGTACATTTTTCACTCTTTCCCTGTGCATTAGCAGACATAAGGTCACACTAGTATAGCAAAGATGGGTGCAGCCTCAGGCTCATTAGCTCTCAGCAAGCTAGCCAGATGAGGCAGCGTGGTGTTTTCCTTTCATCATTCAAGCTTGAAAGGAAACTGTCGGCAGCCACTTGCTCTTAAAACAATGAAAATTTAGGTGACAGCAATCTCATTAGCTGAAAGGTAGCATTCGGTGGAGTTAAAGATTTCTAGGTAAAGATTTCCCTCTTCTGAAACACACATGCACAAACATATGAGACCACATCCTTTGAATGCAGAAATCCACTTATGAAAAAAGCAAATAGGGCTTGTTAAATTGCAAGCAGCCACTGTGCATCAGTGAATTATATTTCTTGCAGGAAAATCAATGTCTGGATGACTGGCTTCCTTTCAGAATAACGCATACATTGTAGATGTATATACATATTTACAGGGCAGCAGTTTAATCTATAACCTTTGCCACAGAATTGACACTTTCTCTGCAGATGTTTTCTTTGTCTTGCACAGACAAGAAATCAGAAAATGCAAAGGCTATAAATACTACTATTCCCAGAGTTTCCCAGGCTTCAGACATGATACATGCCCTGCTTCACAATTAAATACCTTTTGCATTCCAATTACTGTACATGAAAGTCTATTGACAATGTTTTATTGGTAATATTTCATCACTGTAAGCTTTCCTAAAGTCAGGGAGATCTGGGGTTGAAGACATATTTACACTCAAGGGTTTGTTTTTTTTTCTCTGCTTCAGTTCAAAGCTGACCTAAGAGAGGGATGCTTTCCTGGTTGTATTTTATAGGAAATGGGAAACTGATGGTCTTAATGACCATTTCTGAGCTCTCTGGTGGAGACACAAGGGTGGTTTGTGTTTTCTTATTGATGTTATGTTCCAAGGTGCCAGTAAACACTGGAAAAAAAGCACTTGCTCCCAGTCCAGCTGTCAGATACGAAGAGGCTGATTACCGCAGGCATAAAAAGCTGCTTGATATCAAGCTTCCAGTAAAAATTTGTGACATGTCACTCCCTAGGAATGTTTTGAAAATCCTAGATGTAAAGGGTTAGATTTGCCCTTCAAGTTTACATTTCAGCTTCTAATATATTTTCTGAGACTACCTCCCACTCACAACACTTTAATGATTCCTCACCTCAACTGTTGCCTTCCCATCTTTTATGATCTTCCTGATTCCTATCTTTCCCCAGCTCCATTGGGCATGTTCTCTCTCCAGGAAGCAGGAACCCAGCTATTCCTGTTATTGCTATTGCAGTAGTGCTGATGAGCCCAAACTGCCTGTCAGTACAACCATGAGAGGGTCTCCCAAAAATTCCCCCATGGCCCAGTAACTTGCTACCTGTGATACAGGAGGGAACTGCTAGGTGATGGTCTCCAAACCTTCTTTCATCTCCTGGTCACCCCTCAACTCTTCAATCTGTGACAGGGCACGAAGGACTGGATTTTGTCCTCTGAACCATCTTCCTCTCTGCAGACCACAATGAATTCTCTCTCAGTTGCTTTCTTATATTCTTATGATCATCTATGTGCTGAGGTTCAAACCAGCTAAAGTCACTTTCTCAGCCTTCTTCATTACAGTGGGACTTTTTCCAGTTTGAACCAAAAGCTCTGCTTTTTGCCTAAAGTTACTTTTTCCTATTTTCTTTTTCTTTTTTTTTTTTCCCCTTAGCTTGTTTATGAACTACATCAGAAATAATATACCACTGTATAAAATAGCCTTCGCAGTCTTTTTGTAGAAACAACAACCAGCTTGGATGAAGTCTGCAACAAGGGAAAGTAGGTCAAAACAATGTGACTAAACCATTCCAAAACAATCATTGGAAAAAATCAAATTCACACCCACAGGGTTTATGTGAACAGATTCAAACTTGCCAGGGCTTTGGCATCTAATGCTGTCTCTGGCACATATGGGCAGGATTCACCAAAGCTTTATGAGTCAAGGAAACAAAACAAAAAGTCCAAAGCTTAGAAAACAGTTTTCATCTGCTCTTTTAAAAATTATTTCAACTTCAGAGCAATTTATATTCATTCTTTTACCAGGTCAAACTCAGAGACCGCATCAGCTTTTTAGTGTGGATAGGCTTCATCTCCCCTGGAGAGTCTCCAGAAAAGCAGGAGAGAAATGGGAAAATGTCTTGGTCACTAGTACTTTCCATTTATTTTGCAAATTAAGCACAATCTCAGTAGATATCTGTTGAAAACCCTTTAGATACACTTTCGCCCAGTTTATAAGTTTCTCCAGGAAACGGCTAAGCCCAGAATTGTCAGGGTATGGTGGCCCAGGGCATCCAGCAACACTAGGACTGATAGCTGGTTCTCTATAGAGCAAGTTTTTGTCTTCATTTTCTCCTAATTAAGCCTCGAGAGCAAAGGATGTAACGTTCCTAAATTCAAATGTGTGGCTGTGGATCGGTTACTGATTTCCCAGAGGGTGGTGTAGAGATGCAAAAGTGTCCACCTTTTCATTATGAGGATATTTTCACTTACACTAGACATGAGTCTGAAGCCCAAACAAATCAAAATTATAATAATAAAAACCCCCTCATGTAAAAGAAAAAAAAAAAAAACCCAAAAAAACCCCAAAAAAACCCAAACAAAAAAAAAAAAAGTAATAGAAAGCCCTTATTCCCAATTTCCCCCACCAAATTTGATGCATTTGTAAGATTATTAGTAACCAAATTTTGTGGCTGGCACCACTTCCTACAATAAGCAAAAACAGAGTCTTGGACAAAAATACTCCTACACATAGGAAAGTCTGACTTCGGAAATGTGTAACTTGTCCTAAATTTACATAGCACCTTTCCTCAGAAGTTCTCTGCTGTTCTGCGGTTGGCAACTGCGCAGCACTTCACAGTGCCATCAGCCAGCAGGCAGGGAAACTGAGGCAAAACATCTGAAAGCAGAATAAGCCAGGAAAAGGAGATTTTAGTGACCTAAAATCTCCCTCACTAGAGATGGCAGAGAGAATCCAATCTGCTTCATCTGCCCACTCCCTTCATGGAGTTCATGCTAACAATTGACTCATCCCAATCATTATTTTCACCTTTAAAAGAGCTGATAAAGATGCCACTTCATAATAAGTACTTCTCTATACTCCATTTTTCCCAGATGAAATATTTTCCAACCTGAAGTAACAAAAAGAAGGAAAAAAAATATAAAGTGATGATGATATTTTGATGGAGTTTTTTTGATTTGGTTTAGTTGGGTTTTGTTTCCTTGTAAGGGGGGGGGGAAGCTAGAGACCTTCTGTGAATCCCACCCTGTATTTCATATTTCTCCAGTGAGGCTCACATTCTTTTATTCAGATTCCAAAAGTAGAGATAATTTGTTCCAAATGTTTTCAAAGGCAATCAGCAGCATCGACTTACATTTTTTCCAGGGTTGGGAGAAAACTGTGAAATCTTCTAAACACTACTAAAGGAGTGAGAGGGGGGAAGGGATGGTGGAGTAGGGGAGATGGAAGAAAGTGAGAATGGAAAATGAGGAGAGAGAATGAGGAGAAGAAAGAAAAAGAGGTTAAAAATGCATAAAGGAATATGCTGATGGTCTAATTGCTTATATTGTTACAGTTATGACTCCTTGAACAGGTCTGGAGAGACTTATCACTTGCCAGCTGTGTATTTCCATTGGCAAGGTAGATTGTAGTTCTTAGCATGATATTATGTAGCAGAATATGATTGAGAAATAGACCATAAAATCATATATTTATTGCAAGACTGTCAGTGAGATTTTTGCAGGGAAGCTCAACATATAACTCCGCTTGTGTTCACGTCTATTTTGTCTGCCAGAGATCTTTGCTGAACTACTCATCAGACACTGTGCAGGTTTAGAAGTCTGGACAGCTGTTAGGCATGCAAATAAGGGCAGAAATGCTCTAATGTGTCTTCCATTTAAGCACATATACAACCACAGGGCAGTTGAATGCCTGCCTTTAGGACGCAGTGTGTCCTGGAGCTGCCTCGGAGTGCTGTGAGGGCTCATGCCGTGCAGCCTGCTCTGCCACTGGCTCTCTGTGTGGTCTTTGACAATCCATTTAATCCCTGGTTTCCCAAGCCGATAAAGTAGGGACAATAATTCTTGCAGCGTTTCCTGCACAGGGAAAAGTGCAGGGATTAATCCTGTGCAGTTGTGACCCTCTTAAGTGACAGGTCACTGTCATGCCATTAGCCCACAGAGCTCAACAGCTGGTCAGCAAAATGGCAGGAGGTGATGATTTTCTGGTGGCCGCCAGAGGCAAGGCTTCTCTCCACCTTCCTCCAAGCTCAAGTCCTGTAGCAAGTCCAACAGAGAGACAAGCTCACCATCCTCATGTTTCCAGGCTGGAGACATTTCTCCAAGCCTCCAAAAGGTCAAACATCTGCTACTTCTGTCCTGGCTTCTGCCTGCCCTTCCAAGCCAGGCACATGTGATCCATCCTCCTGGAATGGTCCCCACAAAGGCAGACCAACATCCTACACTGTCATGCCTGTGAGCACCAATGGCCAACAAAACAGACAGTAAAGGGTTGGTGGTTAGTGTTTAATGGGCATGTATTAACTCTTAAGATTTCAAAAGCTCTAATTAAGCCTGGGTTTCATTTGAAATGCAACCGTAGTGGGAGAGTAGGCCATTTGTTTTTACACAGCTGAGGAATGTGCATTTAATTACCTCAGGAAGGAAAAAGAAATGAAAAACACTTGGAAAGCTGGTAAACTCAACCACCTGTACTCCTTCAGCTGCCTGGAAAGTTCCTCTTCCCAACATAGACCAGAGTTTTGAACAGCTACAAGTATTGGCTAGAGCAAAATATGAATTTAATACAATGCCTTTTGCTAAAAGCAGCAGGGCTTGGAGAGTTTTAATCAACATTTTGTCACTGTCAACCCAGTGCCGATGGATTTATCTGCTCTGTATTTGTGTACCATGAAGCATCTGGGCCTCTGCATTCCTGCTTCTTAGAGGTCCAGATCCCAAATAAGACAAGACATCTAGACAAAGCTGTGCAAACTCAGCCCTCTCTGACTAACTGTTTGGACAGTCTTAATCATAAACAGTATAGTAAATCAATGCTAGTCATGCCAGATTATTTCAATGCCTAAATGCTTTCTGCTCCATGCCCAAAACAGTGCTGGTTCGTCTTCTATCAGTTTCACGGGTCACTAAGACATCGGAGAAATGTGTTTTAAGAGATGATAAAGGGGCCTGGAAAAGACTGCATTCTGCCTTTAAATTGTGGGTGAATCTGGGGTACTGCTGCATGTGAATGAGGTGTGAGTTTGTGATACTTTTTTAGCACCCACATCAAAACTATGCATTTACTTAGAAAAGTTTTAAAGTTAAAATGGGAAATAAACCCTGGAATTGTTATGTAAATTAGGAGTTTTTCATTAAAAAACAATTAAAAAACCAAAAGAGTTACTTAGTTTTCAGTGGCAACCTGACATATAATGTTTGGTAAAAAACCAGCAACAACAAAAGACTAGGAAAAGGAATTGAAAAATATGTTTATGGTTTACTTGTTGAAAAAAATCAGCTAATTGAGATTTGATGATCCAAGTTGAAAAACATCCTTCATGGAAGGAATTGGGAACTGGGAGGAAGAAAAAAATGGATATTGAAATTAAACTCTCTTTCTCCCTCTGAGATGTTGGCAAGAATTTGAAAAGTAATTAAACACTAGATTTACAACCTGAGAAAAAAAATAAAATAAATAGCTAACTTAATGCAGCTGTAAGTTTTTCTGCCAGCATTGCCAATGGGAACATCTATAACTGTTCTGGAGGCAAAATGTACAAAGATATTTTGCCTGAACTGATCAATTTCACACTCTTTCCACCTACCGAGGTGTAAAGCATGTGAGGACATTAATATGCATTCCTGCATCTGGTCTGCTGGGTGCATACTCTGTGTAGCACTCCTGAACTGTCACTGCCACATGAGCCTGGGATTTTCCATCATCTTCCAGTGCAAGACCCATCAGTGTGAAGATTGCAGGATGTCCCAGAGATAAATCAGAGAGGTTAGCGATGGGATATATGGCCTGTACATCATCCTCCTCCCTGACAGTGACTTCTCAGTAGTCCAGAAAGTTCTCCTAGACTCTAGTTT
>WEKX01013262.1:0-16078 GCA_013390025.1 Pitta sordida | reverse complement strand
AACTGGCTCCTCCTACTCCTGCCTTAGACAATGTTTACAATTAGCTTCCCAATAACACCATCTGGAAGAGCACCAGCCTATGTTTTCATGGCCAGGCCTCAATATGACCATGAAATCAAAACAAGGCTATTTTTCCAACCACCTGGCAAGTTTCCCCTGGATCTCTGTATTAAAGAAGAAACTATGGCCTGATGTAACCACAGCTATGTTGTTTTTCACCCCATGGTGAGACTCTTACAGATTTAACCACAATCAGAACTTCTTTTGGACAAGGGTTTTTTTCCCAAGACATTTTCTTTGGAAACTTTCCTTCATATGGCACCACCATGACAGATCCATGGGACGCTGGCTCCAGTCCTTAAATATTACTGCCTGAGAATTTTATTGAAAGTTTGGAAGCACGGGGAGGAAGGTAAGGCAGAATCAGTCACTAAGGTTCAACTCTGAGCCTAATAACACTTAACCCACAAAGAATTTCCTCTTCTCACCCAGTCACTGCAGATGTGTTATAGTCAGGCCACTTGGGAAGTTGCAGTGTGCTTCACATTAATGTCATTTTAAATTTTTAAGCAGGATGACCTCAAGCTATAGGGAGCTGTGCAGTGCCCTCCACTTTGTTTAAGGTTCTGTTGCGTGTCCCTACACATATTTCCACGGGAGACTGGGCCAACTATAGCACCCAGGTCAACATCTATTCTGAAAGTAAATCAGATTCTAGTATTTCATCCTCTGTTTCCTGAAGAAAACCTGGTTATGCTATGTATTTTAGCCAAAAAATGTGATGAGATTTTGAGACTTATGGAAGGTTAAATAATACTATGCTTATATGTTTGGCCAAGGATTTGTTTAATCTCCCCTTTTTCATCCTGTGGCACGAAGGAGTAGCTGCTCAATGTGTGCTTCTCTGCCAATCTCTGGCTTGGTCAGTGTCATCTGTATTTTCACTGAGTTCAAGATTGTAATTCTGGAATTGGCTTCAGAATGATTTTAGGACATACTGTTATGCTATTATTACTGGTATTATTATTATTATGATTATTATTATTCCTAAATACATAGAAATCCTACTGTACATAACTCAAAATACTTTTCTAAAGATTTAATTTGTTGGTCACTTACTTACGCTGTTTGTAACACAATCACCATAAAACTGAAATCAAACTGAGTATTTGTTCCTGTAGACTGGCTTCTGAAAGAATTCCAGGATCCAAATCTTCCCCTGTTGTTTCCTGTACTCCTGTCAACTCTCTCTATACGTGATGAGTTTGGGCTCTACTTTCTCTAAAATCATGTGAAAATCAACTCTTATATTTTTCCTAGTTATCTCTATGTCATTCATAGATTTTTGTATTTATTAGCAAAGTTTCAGGACTGGTTTGCACTGCCCAGGTTTGAATATGAGCCTTTTTCCCCTAAAGCACATCTCCAGCTGATGATCTTCAAGTTCCAACAAGCAGCTTGTTGGACAATGATGAGGTTCTGTCCTGTCCAGCCTTGGGCCAACTGAAGACTCTTTCAGTTGTGTCAGTATTTAATTAGCTTGTTCCTGCAATCGTTATTTTTCCAGGTGCCCATTTTCCCCATTCACAGACCAAAGATATTCCTGTCAGTCCCACAGATTCCATGAGCCACGTTAAACACCTTTACTCAACATTCCCAAGTCATGTCACCACATGGAGATGGTGACCCATTTCCATTGAAGGTAGCTCCTTCTCTTTTCATTCAACAGTACAAAGGAACTCTCCAGGATCTTCGGTAAGTTCAAGAGCCTCCACTGCAGTCGTGGACCCTTTTTTTTATGGCCTTAAACTTCCATCTCAAGAAGAGATCTGTCCTTTATCAACTCCCATCTCCTCTGGGCATGTGAAGTTTGGGCACGCCAGGAGGACTAGTTTCCCCAGGCTCTTTACAGGTTCAGCTGGGTACTCCTTGGGTGTGTTCTGGCAAGATGAGGTGAGTCCTTGATATCACACACTAAAGGGCTTCCACTAGATTTGGGTAACGCAGCTTCTTTCTTGAGGATATGGTGCTGCAGTACCACTGAAGATGACCTAACCAAGTTGGCCATCTGAAAATGCCCACCTGTCCTTCACGCACTTTTTATCTAGCCTCCAAGCTTTTCGCTTGAACTATGGAATTAAACAGAAGCAAGAACTCACAGGGAGTTTTTCCCTCAAAAATAATTGGCTTATGTGTTACTTAGCCTGGGATAATCCAGCTTTTCTATTCCAGGACTCTGCTGGCTACATTGTGGAAGATATATGTGCCCAGTCTTACCAAATCTTCCAGCTGGCCCAGTTCCTCATCCATTGACTCATCCAAACGTGCTGGTCTGCAGGCCATCCATTTCTTTCAGAAGCTGATGTTTCCAGCTCCCTGAATCCATGCCACAGCACATCTTGGGTAGAAACAGATCAGGCCGTGACTTCCTCCATGTCCTCTGTAAGGCTTGACAACAAGATGTACTATCCTGATCAGCTTTTCCGTGCTAGGATGGGACTAATATGAGAGAGGTCCCAGGGCTGTTCAGACTNTTTGTACTGTGACATGGACATTCTGTTCCTGATGTGTGCTATTGGCCTTAACTGCAATTTATAAAAGTTTTTTTCAAAAAAATCACTGGTTTTCCTGTTCCTTATGAACTGACATCCCTGAAAAAACTTCCTAGGTACCTGGGTGAAATACTAAGTCATCTAACTCAGTTAAGTTTCTACCTGCCTCAGGTATTCTGGGTAATGGAGTGTTTTTCATTGCATAGCCATTTTATTGCAATTCCACTGTAATTACACTTAGAATATATTTTTAAACTCTTGTAATTACCCCTAAGTTGAAGTATATGACTGCGTTATTAACTTAGAATATATTTTTAAACTCTTGTAATTACCCCTAAGTTGAAGTATATGACTGCGTTATTAACTCTCTGTTCTTAATGGAACAGAATTTAACCTGGAGCTGTACTAGAATTATTGTGATATCTTTTGTAACTGTTGTATGTATATTAACATAAAATAAAACTTTTAAATAATTGCAGTGCAAGGTAAGTTGTGCACTGAGATTCTAAAAATAAAATTCTTTAATCACAAAAATCCATTTGCAGATGACAAAATTTTCCTTAATATTTTTTATACCAAATATATTTTTCAAACTCTTCTACATCAAAACAGTGACAGAGTAGTGCAATAAATCTGAAAGCTGTGCTAATATGGATGACCTTCCTTTTAATATGAATTTGTAGTAATTATAGACATAAAAAGTGGAACCATTTCATAATTATATAGGACATACGATGAGAGTACAGTTGAGTAATTATACTGTGTTTTTTTCTTGTATTTGGGTCTTTCTATAGCCACTGGTTTTGTGATGAGAAGAGTTTGTGGGTTCAAGAGTAAAGACAAAGCAATAAAATATACTGTAACTTAAAGTAAATCAAGCATGACTCTAAAATTATAGAAGACTGAGTCAACACTCCATTATTTTTTGCTCTGGCATACTATCTGTGATGTTAATGGAGATAAATGGGTATAAAATTGGTCTGACAGACTGGATATCAAGCTTTTTCTGAAAAATCTTACAAAACTTCAAGTATTTCCTACTTTTGGTCTATACCGTTAAGACCAGCCTTTTTCCATGGCCAAGAGCTGGTCACTGACAGCAGTGACACTGCCTTGATCTAACTCTCACAGCCAACAAATTAAAAAAAAAAAAGCCCAGAATTGGGAAAATGGAAGAAAACTCAAGAAATAATGAGGACAGAAACATTATTAGTCAGCCACACTTGAACTGCAACAAAGTTATGTTCAGGTTTGGTCTGAGATAAGGGCAAGTGGCTGAGAACAATTTTTCTTGTGAAAGTTCTATTTTAATGATCTAAATTCAGTCATTCCTATTTATGCCTCTTTTCAAGTTCTAAAATATAACAGCCTATAAAATAAGCAGCAGGTGACCAAAAAGAGAGAGATAGTGGTTAACTGGACATGCAGGAGAACTCAAAATGGAGTAGAAATGCACATCTTTTAAAGAGATTGATGGATTTTTTTTTGTTTAAAAATGAGAGGCTTTTTGAAAGCTGTTTCATTATAGGAAAATACAGAGAAATGTGAAGAGGAGACCCATGTCAGATGAAGGGAAGTGTGTGAGATCTACTGTGTGAGAATGTCCTAGATAATGACTGACAGCTGGGAGGTTTAGGTCTCACTTTCATTTTAATGGCATCCTCCAGTGATATGCGCTGGATTTCAAGCCTTTGTCACACCATCAGCTCCTGTGATGATCCACAAAATATGGGCGTTTGACAGGTCTTTAATAAACAGTTTGCTGCTGGGATGAATTGAAGTTCAGCTGGATCCAGCTTGAGTTCAACAGAACAGACAGGGCTGTTAACTCACCTTTAGGATAAAAAAAAAAAAAAAGAAAGGTGGAGGAAAGGGAGAAAAATCCAGCCTTGGACACCTGCTATTTTTTCAGACATTAATTATGAGATGTCATTTTTGCAGGGGATGATAATGCAGTAGCAAGCTACAGTAATACATTCTCTCTCCAAGAAAACTGCAGCTAAGAGCAATTGAAAAGACATTTTTTTCCTTTTTTTCCCTTGATTTTTAATCTACTTGTACTTGAATAGAAACCCTTCAGGGGAATTCAGATTGTTGGCTTTTTTGGCAGAGAGGAATTCCCGGACCGTGCAATGTTTTTGTTACATTGAGTTCCTTCTGGCACAGGCTCACAGAAACAATCACAGAATCGATTATGTTGGAAAAAAATTCTGAGATCACTGAGTACAATTTATGACCAAACACTAACATGTCAACTAGACCATGTCCAGTCTTTACTCAAACACCTTCAGGGACAATGACCTCTACTTTGTGCAGACCATTTTCTGTTGTGTCTTGTTTGAATACAGAACTGAGGCAACACAGAAAAAAGAAAAAACAGAAAACCCAAACTTAGAGAATGTTGTAGGTGTGGATAGGTATGGTGAGGAATTGAGCCAAATTAGAAACTGTAAAATTATGTACTTGGACAAGATAGAACCTGATGTAGTACATGTGATATCACCCCCAAAAAATCAAGCCTTGATATGCTATTTTCCATGTTGAGTGCAACGAAAAAAGCCCCTGAAGTTAATGAAGACTGTAGAAGTTGAGAAAACTGCGACTAAAATGTAGGAATTGTGGAGTTCTCAGGTTTTTGTTTGAAGAGCAATATCTAGCAATAAAGTCATCAATATAAAATACAAAACCTTCCTCAAAGACCTTTCTAGATTGAATGAATTGGGAAGGAAAATAAAATTAATGACCTCAGTTCTTCATTTGTCTGTACAATCTGAGGTCTCAGTCATCTTCTCCCACACAAGGAAATTTTAAAATAAAATGGGGCATGCCAGAGGCATATAATAAAGTGATTAAACTTTTTAAGGTGTATGAGTTCCTAGCTGCCCCATTTTTGCATAATTGGAAAGACTTTTGTTCTTACATGTCCTTTCCCAAACATATCTAGACTGGATAATGCATACAGTGAGCACAACTGAGAGTAACATGTTAGGAAAAGTTAATTAAGATTCCCCTATGCTTAAACAGGAGAGGAGATGATTATTAAAGTAGCCCAGTTGAATGAAATTGGACAGTATAAGCTATCATAAGTGACAGCCAAAATGTTTAGTTCTCCATTCTATTCAGGGCTGTTAGATGTTCGCTGTTAGATGTTCACTCTTATCTCATCAGCCTGTGCTTGCTCTGCTGTCTCAGGACATAAAGCATTCCCTGCTGCAGGACTCTGGTACAAAGGAGTTTGTTGCTGCATTGGGGCCCTATGCTTAGCCCTGTGAGAGTGAAAATAAGGACTCTGGAGAGAGAAGGAGTGAAGGGATTTGGCTTGGAGCTCCATCAAATCATTTCTTTGATTGAGGGGTAGGACCAGTGTAATGAGTTGGTCTCAACCTGTAGAGCTCCTCCTAGTACATCCAGTCAGAGACAGGAGGGAGAAATACAAAAACCTACACTGATATATATAATCCGTTGAAGGCCTAATATAAATGCAATTTATCAATGGAAGGACAGAAGTTGCTTAGTTTTTCTCAAAACTAAAATAGTGACTGTTTTCATTTCTAGTAGTACAGAATTTCGCACCTTACTGGATTGCTGTAAATATTTACCACAGCCATCAGGCTATTAAGATAATGATAGAATCAATAATTTACCTTTAATAGCACATTCTGTTGTAACTAATCCTTATGCTGCAAGATGTCCTGGCTTTGCTCTTAATCAGGATTTCCTTTTGGTAGTTAATATGCATTTTTCTCATAATGCCCAAGGCATTTGCCCTGCTTTACTTACCGCTGTATATGGAGATCACACAACGTTAGAAGAATCGTTCCAAGGCTGGCAGACATAGCTTAGGAAGAAGGGGAGAGTCATGTATTATATCCCGAGGGAAAATTTCTTTTTCTCTCTTTTCCCCATTTTACTGCCTCTCTCAAAATGTTGTGAAGTTAATGTGTGGTGGAAGGGAACTGCAGAGACTGTGGGAAGGCTCTGAGCCTTCTGAGGTCAAAAAGAATGAAGAGAAAGTATGTTAAAAAACAGAGGGATGTTGGAAAACCGGGAAATCAAAAAAGTAGAGTTTATTTAGAGTTTATTAGAGTTTATTTAGAAAACATATTTAGTCTTCCCAATGTGTGACTACTTGCTGTAAGAGTATGTGCATACTGGTTTCTAGTAATTGTAGATGTCAGGCTGATCAAAGAAAGACAGCCCACAACCCCCAATGCCCAGAACCAGCAGCACTTCCCAGGTGTAGGTTCAGGTGTGCCCCCCCACCTTATCTCCCCTCCAAAACTTCATTATTATTTAAAGTGAAAATAAAGCACAGCAGCAAAAAGAAATATTTATCACAGATTCAGTATCTTCAAAGGCTGTTGTCTGTTGGCACTTTTTATTTATGTCGTTTAATTTGAATAAAGATGGTGAATACCAATGGCTCAGCATTCTTTAGGGCTCTGCTGACAACTCCCAAGAGCACTCATAGTCTGAGGATAAGAAGTCATTAACATAATTGTCTTGTTCTCAACAACAATCTTTTCCTCCTTTGTGCTCCAGCACAGCTTTGCACCATTATTTGCTTGTGTTTACTTAAAATTGAGTTGAGCCAGACGACTTTGTTCAACAAACATCAAGAGGTATGTGGCCTAGTTGAAGACAGTTCAGAGAAGATAAGGAAGAATGATTAGAGATCTTGAAAGCACAGTCTACAAAGGAAAACTGAAAAAAACCCAATGAGCTAGACAGCAGGTTAATCAACTCCCTTAGTTTTAGTTGTTCATGTCAGACTGATGATATCAGTAACGGCATGAATTACTGACTAAGCTGCAAAGATCCAGTTAGTCTTCTAAACACCAATGCTTCCTTAGAAATGGAGAGGGATAAGCAGAATGTCATGGAGAAGGGTTCTACTGCCTTTTCTGAATAAACTTAAGCCTCCTAAGAGTCCATGATCAGCTACTAGTGTAAATCGAGAAGTGCATGTAAAACACATGCAAATGTTATTGGTCAGGAAAGTAAGAGAGATAAGTACTAACAAGGACTTGCAGAAATACAAGAGCAAAAGAAAAAATAACATTTAATTTTCCTAGACTCCATCAGAGATGACTTTGTCTGCTCAGTTTTTGGAAAACATTTCTTCCTTTCATGCATCTTTGCCAAAAAATTTTGCAATAAAATCATTCCATTACATCAACATACCAATTTTTGTGCTTACTAACAGGTGATTTTTACTGTTTGTGGCTGGTCATACAGCTCAAAACAGTCTCGCTCTAAGTCTATATTAATCTATATTAGTCTAAGTCTCTAGTCTAAGTCTTATTCACTGCTCTCTCTAGTCCTTTCTGAATGATTTCTTGAGGACCATTCACTGTCTGTTGGACATGTTTATTCTAAAAAAAATGTAGTTTTCTTTAATTTTTTTTTATCTGAACTAGCTATCTAAATTTCCTTTATAATCATTGGAGGGAAATAGGCAGTTCGATGACAAAAAGTTTCTAGATTGGGTCAGCTACCTAAGCTGAGTCAGCTGAATCATCATTTGTTGGTGATTTCCTCTCAACTATAGCCAAAGAGATTTCTTGTTGGTTAGCTCAGGTCAGGCCATATTCAGTACCTAAAGATTTGTGAAATTAATTCTGTCACCTGTATGAGTGTCATACTTGGGTCCCAAAAGGACCTCCTAGGAAGAGAGAGAGGCCAAATTATAGTGATAGGGTCTAAAAAATTTTACTATCTCAATGCAAAGATTAAAAAAAGAAACACTGAAAAAAATCCAGCCAGCCAAAACAACTCCAAACAAACTCTGTGTAAATAATTCAGCGTCCATAAGGTGTAAAAAGATTTCTTTGGCAAATAACATCTGTAATGTTCTTTGACCTGCTGCCATCTCTTCTTGCAGCCTTATAATCAAGTTTGTTTTCAGACAGACTGTGCCTGATTCCTTCAAGATAAGGAGGGTGTGTGTGTATTTAAACAGAAGTTACTAGTAGATAGATCTGTAGCACAGGAAGGGCAAGAAAATAATTCAACAGAGTTACATATATTTATGTAACACTTATAACTATATTCCAGGGAGAAGGATCATAAATCTCCAGAGGTGGTGGCAATAGTCTCTGCAATTACCTGCTGGAAAGAGCTTGCAAGTTGAAACAACCTGTAGAGTGAAGGAGAGGTACTACTGAAAGATATACATGTCAACATGTCTCCCTATAACTCTACTAATGGAGAGTCAAACTAGTTTAAAATAATCCTGAACAAATGACATTTTAAATGAAAGTACTAGGTCTACATGAAAGTTTGTATTGAAGGCATTATAAATACCCTTAGAGTTTGGAGATTTTGATATAGAGAAGATGTAGATACAAACACAGAAATAAATCAGATAAGAATAGAGATGTAAATATTTTTTCCCCTTAAGTTCCTCTGGTATACGTTGAGGTACCTGTAAAACCATTGGCTTCAGAACACCCTCTGGAGTTTTTCATACTTATATTGTATTTTTTATTAGAATTAGAGGTTAAAAAAGGTGTTACAAAGTGACCATTTCAATGACTTTGTCACTCCTTTCCCTAATGTAATTTTAAATTGCACAAAAAAAAATAGTTCTCAGTTCTCCAGCATGTTTTAGTATTACCAATTATTTGTGGAGGTCAGGAAAGTCTGACCTTTAAGAGAGTGGAGGAGAGCAAAACCATTCTCCAAAAACAAGGCTGTCAGCTCTTTAGTGTGCAGAAACAGGTGAACAAGTTATGAACTGGTCACGCTGAGTGCAGAGATGGTGTGTGCCAGTTCACATCCCACACGGGGCATTGCTGCACCACTGGGACATAGGAATTTGGCACTCTCATTTTGATTTCAGAGTGGCAGGACAGGAGAGGCAGCACCACACTTCCAGGGCNAACCATTCCCAAACCTTCCCAAACCTTCCCAAAACTTCTCTTCCCAAAACTTCAAAAACTTTCCCAAATCTTCCCAAACCTTCCCTGGAATCTGTGACTACAAGCAGAGATTAATTTGTGTAAACCTCAACCTCTCACTCTTTAAAGATGTGATACATTCCCGTCCTGTGCAGCCAGGGATTGTCTGTCCCTCCTCCTGATGGATGTCTAAGGAAGGACAGGAGGAAGCTCCATATTTCCAGAGCAAGAGGAGGTATCGTTGCCTGCATTGCAGACAGATGGATTAGCAGAACATTTCTTCTGCAGACAGGATCTTTATAGTATCAATTATGGGCATGTTTATATCTGTTTCCTGGAAGATCTAACATCAACAACTTCGCTGGATGGGCCATCAAACCTGGTGTGGCTGTTTCTGTTTCCCTGCAGTCCTTCCAATAAAACTTGTCCAGGTCCATTAACAGAGGCTCTAGAGTCAGGTGTGGGCCTGCCTTCCACTGACAGGTCTGAGAAAGTACATCATTTAAAACGTAAATAGTTTCCCCAGAAACAGACCCCAGCAGCAAAGGAATTTAATTCATGGTATATATCCTAAATCCAAGGTCTTGTCAAATGCTGGGCTGTTCTCTCAAAGAAAGAAATTAAATCCACACACCTCAGACTGAACAGTAGTCAGATTCATCCACTGGTATGTTTCTGTTTTCACTGGGATGGAACAAGAAGGCTTGATAGATGATCTCATTTTCACATCTTAGAAACCAGGGGCAATTTTGCTATTTGCTTTGCACTGCAATTCAAATGCCAGCATCCCATGGATCTGGAGATGCCACAAAATAAGGTTTACCAAACTGTTTTGTGGAATACTCAGGCTCATCTGGATTTAAATTTTGTGTCTTCCCACATGCAAACCAGTTGTGTCAACCTTAGAAGGGCTACATGTTGGCTCATTGTCTTGTTTAGCAGGAAAATTCTGTAAAGTTCAAATCACATTCCAATACAAACAACTTGGACTTTTGTAATTTAAAGTATCAGGAGGATTTTGGCTCACCGTGCTGTATAGGAAAGAGCAGGCTATCTCACCTTTTTCTACTGTTAGAGCTTAAGAAATAATCACCATCATAAACCACAATAAGAGCTGTTTAGAACAGAGCCCCAAACATTTTTTTTCCTTGTAGTAAGCCTGGGAAATAAAAAGTCGCCAAATGTCTTTGCACCTGTTACTGAGAGTCTTCATGCTTGAAATAAAACTGCCTTTATTTAAATAAATAAATAAATAAGCAGTTCTGGACTTGGCCACATTCTAAATTTCAATATTGTTGTTTATTATCTTGTGAAGTAATGAACTGCATCGAAGGTCCAGAAGATCTCACTGGCCCTATTGATTGAAAACCAGAACTGCAGTTCACTGTTTCTATGTTTAAGTCACATATATCCCTTTCTATAATGACCTCTGCCTGTACATTTGTAGTGCTATGGCTTTTACAGCATGTATCTTGTGAACATGCCTTCAACATCTTTTCCATCCAATTAAAATTCTTGACTATCATTCCCTTTTATCTAGCCTTTGTAATTGGATTCCCAGTTTCTCAGTTTTCATGTCATCAAGGAGGAAAATGATAGCAAGGCCCTGATAAAAAAAATAACAAAAGTTAGGATTTAATTCTGTTTAAAGGGTTTGTTCTTTCTTTAGCTGAATTTCAGAAGGGAAAATGGGCTTCCACAAGCATACTCTAATTTGTGTGTCTGTGTTGTCTACTTAGTAACTCTGAGATCTCTTGTGCTGTTTCAGTCAGATTTGAAGATGGGTTTACAATTCTCCCATAATATCCTGGTGATTCTACATTTGTGAGAGATAGAAGACTAGGAACTGGCTAGAGGTCATGACCCCGAAAGTGCCTAAGTGCAGACTGGACTCTGAGCAACTTGGTCCACTGGAAGGTGTCCCTGCCCATGCCAGGGGGGGTTGAATCCTGTGTCCCTTCAAACCTGAACAATTCCAGTAATCACACAGAGAAAAATATTGTGCTGTGTGAGTAGATATCTACCCAGCCTGGGTAGCCACATGCAGGGGGACATTCCCCATATCTCCAGCAGCACACAGTCTGCCCTTTCCCAGGGGACAGCTGTGGGGTGCAAGCAGCACTGGAGAGCACCATGACTTTTCACCATGCAGGATACAGGGTAAGGGAAGGAGAGGAAGCCAGAAGAATAAACTACCCAAATGGTTCAGGAAAAAGGTTTTGTGTATGTCACTGCTTATTAAATACCTTTGGTGGTTTTTGAAAGCATTACATCCTGGTGAGTTTTTTTCAAAGCCGCTTGTGTCCAAAGCATTTTCTGTCTTCATGTTACCCGCAGATCACAAAAATATTTTCTAGCAGAATGTTATACACCAAGATCAATACCAAAGAGAAGTGAAATTCATCACTTTCTAGAGGTGCCTGCAGAGGGACTATGTTAGTCTGAATGCATATCTTCTACATGGTTGCCTTTAGGTGAGATGAGTCAAGGCTTAATTGGCCAAGGGTTTGTTACTGTTAAAAACATGGATCTGATAAGAACAGAACATTTATATTGCCCTATAATGTAGTGATTTAGTTTGCACTGACATTATCAAACTATAATTCCCATTATTCTGTAAGATTTTCTCTTTGGTAGGACTTCAGAAATGTTTAAAAGCCAGTAGTCTGCAAGTTGTGCCACAAATATTTGCTTAGAGAAATCATCCAGTCAGTCTGATTTTGCAGTTAACCTCAGATAATCTCTTCCTTGATGGATATTCCAAAGCCTTGGTCAAAAATCCTTAAATTACATAGTCAGTGTTGAACAATAGGACAGCTATTTTTGTTGGGTTTTTTTCTCTGATCTAATAGAAGAACTTAACTAATAAATTCTTGAAGTCAATCATACTCAGTAGCAGCATGCCTGTACAGCAATTATGAAGTATTTAAAAGGTCAAATCTATTTGATAACCATTCATAGGATGCCAGGAAATAGGATTTTTAAATGCGATGGAATACTTGTGACTACTTTGCAAGGAGGAGACAAATATTTTGCAAACCTAAGTCATTTGCTTAAAATAATGTGAATCATTCTAAATCTTTCTTTCCTGTTAAATGAGGGTTTGGATAACAGGAAAGTCAAGTTAATGGAACAGAAGGTTAAAACAGCTAAATAGCTGTAACTTGGCAAACAGGGATACAGAGCAAGATAATTGTCTGTAAGTATCTGAAGGGAGGGATAAGAATAGTTTCAAGTTGCTCGGGGGAGTGTAATTAGATATAATGGGATGAAATTAGGCAATGGAAAATATTAGGGAGGAAAATCCTAATGGAAACCTCATTGAAAACCTGGAATAGACTCCAAAGGAGCTCTTTTGGAGAAAGTCCTGGCTGTCTGGTAAAAATGAGTGGAAAATTATGAAAAAGCATCAGCTGATTCTGCACTGGAAAGGTGTTCAGGAAAGATATTTCCGAAGTGTTTTGGGGTTTAGTTTAATCTAATCACATTCCTACTTCATTAGTATATTGGTACAATTAGTATATTGGTAGAATTTAAGACTCTTTTTCAGTGTCCTTCCATGTGTTAGAATCATCATTATAACATCTGGGATTTCCAAGCACCATTTTTATGTAGGACAATTAAAAATCCATAATCAAAAGCATTATTTCTCTGGGATAATGTTTTTGTGTTTCACTGAAATCTGCCATCTACACTATCAGTGGAGTGTTTTGTTTCTGGGAGGTGGCAAAGACTCCTTCCTCTTCCTGTTGTTCCCTTTTCGGGGAGATGGTGGAAGGGGCAAATTTACTTTCCACCCCTGGTTCTCTGGAATAAGGTGAGCAAAGAGATTATTCTCACTATTTGTACTCATAGGTTTGGCCCACCATTGTACACATCAATTCTTCTAAGATAGTTCATGTTTCTGATATCAGTGTCATTCTACTAAATTTTATGCATTGTATATCTGAATTATATTGCATGCTGGGCATGGACTACTTGTCTTCTATTTGTTTTGGATAACCTGTTATTTATCTTGAACGTAAGAATCTGGATTAAGTAGCCAAGCACTGATGAAATTATCCCTCCATTAGGATAGTGGAATTTTCTCTCCCCACATAACTCTCTGAAGATCATGTCATGCACTTGCCTGGGTTTCAGCTTGGTCAGTGCTGGACTGTTTCTGAAAGTAAAAGCTCTATTTTATTTTTTTGCTTCTGTGCAGCTACAAGCCATGCTGTGGAAAGAACAACGTGAGTGAGGTTCTATCACACATCCTGGCTTTGCCTGACTTCCCTAATGTGTAGAACCTGTGTATAATGTTTTCCTCAAACCGATGAGGTGATGAGCAATCAGTGAATAAAAGATCCACTTTCTCAAACCTGTTCTCCATACAGAGTCATGGTGACTCACTTTCAGAGTTATGGATCATGTTTACAGTGTCAGGAGCAGAAGTTTTTCCAACATGACTACGTTTTGGAATACAAGGCAGATAAAATCATCTCAAAAGTATTAGGGAACAACAGAGAGCATTAAGCTGCTCTGTGCTGAGAACAGCCAAAAAAGCCAGGTTAGAAGGGAGCCATCCATTTAATGTAAGATGAATGTTTGCAACCGCAATAATTAGATTTTGTTATTAATTAACATATTCAAGGAGCCTTTGCTTCATAAAGGAGATTTTCTTAAGATGACTGCAGTGCTGAATGTTCCGGTTGAACAGAAATAGGAGGACACACAACTCTTAAAAATTCAAGACAACAATATGTACTGCTGAGATGTGTATTTTTCCTCACCATTTTCTGATGCAGCAAGATGTTTCCTTTAGTCTTTAAAGCAGCAGTGTTTGTGTATGGGTAGGGGGTAATTCATTGTTGAGTAGTTGCAATATACAGGTTTGTGGACATAAAAATGTAGCTCATTTAGATTTGTTACCTGTACTGTGTTTTGGTAGTGAGGCCTTCCCTATCTCCAAGTTCTAAACTTTTCCCTGCCTAACTGTAAGCACTTATGTGAGGTGACCTAAGATCATTTCCAGGTGCAGCTGCACCATTCCACTGAACACAATGAAGCCACAGTAGGGATCAAGGCTTAGCCACAGGTACCTAAAAGCAGAGAGCCTAATGAGGATAAGGAAGCCTTCTTCCTCATCTCAGCTCCTCTGTACATGCAGAATGTGAACATGGACCAAACTTGGCCCTTTCTGCACTCAGACAGTGTAGCAGTTGTGGTAACCAACCACAGCTGTCTCATGGAGACTCCTTCAAGTCCTTCCTGCCAACCTAAACACTGACCAGGTCTGGAGACAATTTATTGGAGGTCAGGGATACAAGTAGCTTGAACACTTCCTAGACAATTTTGAATCCCACCAGTTTCCTTCTTAACCATCTTCTGACCACAGGCTCTTGGCAACTCACTGTCTGAGTGCCTGGGAGCTTCTCCGTTAGTCTGGGCTTCCCTGAATGCAGTGGAACTACTTCCAGATAAGTGCCATATAACTCTCAAATCAAAGTAATTGAATTTAAATACACTTAGAAAAAAACATTACAAATCAGCCCAGGGGTAGATTCAGATTGGTAGTTAGGACCCCTAGATAAAGGATTATATTATTGAGTAACTCTTTTATTTTGATTCCCTCTTTAGTTACTAATTTGTTCTACAGTATTTCAGTTAGTTCTACAGCAAGCTCCCTGAAGGGTTTATTCTAAAAAGTAATGCAATTTGAAAAGGTAGAAAATCACAGAAAACTCATTTAGTTTCACTCATCGTTACTAGTTTACCATTCTACATTGATTTTATTTTTCTACTTCCTATTATACATGGACTAGGTTCTCTAATGGGTTTACAAGTCTACAGATTAATGTGAGTAAAAATAATACCTGCTTTATTGCAGGTGTAAGTAATGTCTTAACTACTTTGCACCCTACAGTGCTTTCAGAGCACTAATCTGACATGGCACTATCACAATGACTCCACCTGTCTCCTTTCCAAAACCCTTTAAAGCCTTTTTCGTTCATTTTATTCTCATTTCCTCTGAATATTTGCTCAACACTTTTAAATGGATTTGCTTTCACAGTGACTACACCTTTTGTGTGCAAACATTTCAATATCCACCTTATCCTGTTGGGAATATTTACAGAAAGGGAATTTTTTAGTCACTATACAAACATTGAAAGAGCGAATTTAAATTCAAGGCACAGATATTTGGGGCAGAATTGATACTGGAATTATCCATAGAAGGCACATGAAAAAGTTGCCTGTGATTGTTTCATCAAGTCATTTGTAAACCTTTCTGCTCCAATCACTCGTTTCCTTTTTGTGGTCAATTCTGACTTTTGCGTATTTCTCAGTACCTTTTTCAACATGCCAACAAGAGCTTTCTTGATGTGTTTCTATGCCTTTCAAATGAGCAGAGTTATTTCACATACCAATACTTTAAATTCCGTCAGTCTCCTTAGCCAAGTCTATTATATATGGCCAAACCAGTTAGTTCCTCACAGTCGTAGAATGGTCTGGGTTGGAAGGGACCTTAAAGCTCATCCAATCCCAACCCCTGCCATGGACAGGGACACCTTCCACTAGACCAGGTTGTTCAGAGCTTCATCCAATCTGTCCCTGATAACCCTAATCACAGAATCACAGAATATT
>WEKX01013257.1:44840-74691 GCA_013390025.1 Pitta sordida | reverse complement strand
AGAAAAAAAAAAAAAAAAAAAAAAAAAATTAGTTAAGGCCTCAGGACTTGAATTTTTGCTGAAATGAATCCTCCTTCAATTTTTACAGTTGAACTTTGTTCTAAAATTTTTGCAGACATCAGTCAAAATCACTACCTGAGAACTGGAATTATTTTTCTTACGTACAATCTAAGCACTTTCACTAAGAGGATATCTAAGCAATTATGGGAGGTGTAGTATGACCGGGCAAACAGGTTTTGAATGCATATCATTGCTGTGATATCTTCTTTGGTAGTGTGATGAACACTTCTCTTGATCCAATGCAGATTTTCAGAGATAGTGAATCNGATTATCCTGTGGGTCCTTTCCAACCCGGAATAACCTGTGAAACCTGTGAAACAAGAGTGTTTGCTTTTCACAGGCAGATGAAGAGAATTCTTGTTTACACATTTTCATACATTTTGTCTTGGTTTCATCTGAGATAGAGTTTACTTTCTTCTTAGTAGCTGGTAGAGTGCTGTGAATAATGTTGATAACACACCAACGTCTTGCCTGTTGCTCAGTAGCGCTACTGAGTACCCTAATTTAAGGACTTTTCAGTGCCTCATGCTCAGGAAGTGAGATATAAAAGAAGCTGTGAGGGAGCACAGTCAGGAGAGCCGACCTGAACTGGCCAAGGAGATATTACATACCATACGATGTCATTCCCAGAATGAGGAGAGTGGGCTGGGAGGAGCTGATTGTTGTTTACAGATGGGCTGAGTTTTGGTCAGTGGGTAGTGAGCAATTGTACTGTTTACCACTCGTTTCTCTTGGGCTTTACTACTCTCTCTCCCTCTCCTTAACATGACTGTTATAGTTGTTGTTGGCTTTATTATTATTTTGTTTCAATTATCCCTACCCAACAGGTTTACTTTTTCTTTCCAACTGTCCTCCTCACCAGGGTGGAAGGGAGTAAGTAAGCATCTGCATGGTACTTAGTTGACAGCTGGGGTTAAAGCATGACCAATCTGTTTTGTACTTATTATGATTCCAATCTGAGGATTGTCAGAAAAGTGGGAGAAAGCAATGGAATATAATTTGGCTCCATAAGCATATGCAGTTAAAAGAAAAGTTCGTGACAGGCTGAAAATAATATGCTTATTTTAACATTTAATATATTATAAATTTAAAATATATTTGTATTTTAAAAATCTGTTTTGCGTATTTACTGTTTGACTCTGACATAATGAAAGGTGAGATGCATGAACAAAAGGTTACACAGAGTAAAAGCTGAAATTCCCCTACCATTTTTCCTGAAGAGAGTGTCAACACAGCTATTTTAGGAGAACAGGACAGGTCACTTGCGCTGTGTAAGCAAACCCATGACCCACTGAAGTCATGCAGTACTGGGAAGAACAGAGGCAGGCAAATAGCTACCT
Source organism: Pitta sordida (assembly GCA_013390025.1). Lineage (NCBI taxonomy): Eukaryota > Metazoa > Chordata > Aves > Passeriformes > Pittidae > Pitta > Pitta sordida. The sequence goes on along the minus strand of WEKX01013257.1, from coordinate 73,291 downwards.
GCAAGGTGATCCATTTTGTGGCACTTATTGTGCTTATTATGTTTACAGTACTTCTCATCTAATACAAAGACCAGGAACATGAAATTCTACCATACAAGAACTGATAGAAGTTTATACACAGTTTTTCTTATAGAAGCTTTTCTATCTGTCTGAACTGTTAATGGCCATAATTCTCCATCTTTGAAAAGCTTAGGGAATATTTATTTCTGCATAAAAAAAATCTAAGAATGCGTTAAGACAACTGCACATGTACTCTCATGATTACATCAGCAATGCAAATGACATGACCTGTAAGTCAGATCTTTGTAAAGAAAGACCATTTTGGTATGAAAATGAGTTTAGTACTCTACAGGAAAGGGTACATGACAATTTCTCTGGCCAATGAATGCCTCAGAACTGGAGTATCCCTCAGTTCCAAAGAGCTATCTGAAGCAAATCCGGATGTGTCAGATAGCGAGGCCATAAATTAGTACAATTTATAATGAACATACATATTTTCAAATTTCTTTACTAATATTGACAGAGCAGTCAGAATACAATTTATAGCTAATGTATATTTTGTTTCCTAATAAAAGTTGAATTATTTAAGTGGAATAGAATTATGAATACTATCATCCAAAATTATTAACATTCCATCTAGTCTTAAAGTCTGTAGATGCTAATAGAACCTTGAAATTTCAAAAGAAATAGATATTATAGTTACTAACAAGTGATATATGATCACTGTAAACACACAATAATTTATATTATTTAACTTTAATACTTCAGCCCTGCTGTCATTGCCAGAAATTATTGAATAATATAACCAATATGCAGTGGAGAAGTGCATTAATCTACAATTTTCCATGTACTGAACCAAAAACCCTTTCTTCACAACTCTTCTTTTAATTTACATTTTCTGAAAGACATCTCAGTGCAGTTACCAATGCAGATAACAAATGTAAAAAAAAAAAAAAAAAAGCAACTGGATTGTCGCCAAATCCATCAGGTTCCTCTTCAAAAAGATAAATTCCAGCAGTCCATCCCTGATGACAATGCCTTGAATATCTTTAACTTTTCCATCAGAACTGTTTAGTGTAACTATTGCTTCTCTACAGCTTGAACATCACTACCATTGTCAGAACCAGGCAAACAAATTTTTGATGATGTTCCTGGGAATAAGAAACTAATGCAAAGGGGATTTCCCTGTAGTTCTTCATTAACATTTTATTCCTTACAACAAGGGAGTTATAAGAATTTTCTTTTACACAAATTAGATCACAGGATAAAAAATACACAGCATGGAAACACAGTGTATTACTACGTAGAACAAAAGATCTGGTTAATAAATTATGATAATGGAATTAGTCTACTGCTAATGCTGAAAGACACATTTAAATATTACGAAATTTACTTGGTGAAGGAAAATTTCTTGCATGTATTCATAAATTGTTTTTCTCCTTTGTGCCTCAGTTTCTATAGCCCTTTTTTATGTTATTTCCCTCTGAGGGAATGTACATATCCTATTTTAAACATTTGTTTTGTGTTGTTAAAAATCAACAGAATACTTTAAGAGGGAACAAGACAAAGTTTTACTCTCATGTTTTTCAAAAGAATGTCTTAACTAAGTTCAGAAACATCCTGCGTCAATTCAAACAGATTAATTCTGGAAAAGATAGCATATAAAGTACAGAGAATTAAATAGGTTAATAAAAAACCCTCAGATCTTTGAACATTAATGCCAATAATGTAATCATTAAGGAAACATGTGGACCTTGCCATACATATCTATTACCATCAAAGTACTTTAAATAGTTTATTTGTTTATAAGAGTTATTTGGTTTGTTTCTTTTGGATTCAATTTATTTCACAGAATCACAGAATATTCTGAGTAGAAAGGGATCCACAGGGGTCATTGAGTCCAACTCCCAAGTTGCCCGTGCAGGCCTAATTTCTACCAAGAACCACCCACAAAAACCCAAATATCCCTCAGTAACTAATTGCTGGGGCAGCAGGAACACAGGCTGCAGCTCGGGCAACAGTAAGTGATTAGCTGCTGTCCCTTCTCAGAGACGAAGGGCTCTCAGGGAGAAAGGAGGCAAAACTGGCAGATAAACCCGCAAACAGAGAAGCCAGCAGAAGCTGGATCCCTCCTTTTTTCCAGGGGAAGGCAGGCAGACAATAGAGTGCAGACAAGGAGGCACCAGGAAACAGCAGCAAACAGGCAGGGAAGGTAGAGGGGGTCCAAGGTGAGGCAGCAGCTCCAGCTGTAGCAGTTTCTGCAGCGGCAGCAGCACCCACAGCACAACCGAAGCAAAAGAACCCAGGGCTGAAGCTGGGCTAAAGTATTAAAAAGAGCCCCTGGTCCCAGGATTCCCGGTGAAGAAATGCGGGAACAATGTCTTCTCTGGAAGCAAGGTCCGGCTCAGTTTGCCGGCTCAGTTTTCCTCTCTGACAAAGGGCAGTGGATTTGCCTCCAACTCCCAGCATTTCAAATGCCAGGCCAGAGTCACAGAATCAGAATCACACAGAAAATTATGAGCTGGAAGGGACCCACAAGGATCATCTAGTCCAACTCACCGTCTAACACCCGTACAGCGACCAACAGCACATCCCAGAGCATAATAACAACCTAGATGCCTCACAATCTGGCAGGCCACTCCGAGCCGGAAGGGGCCCAGGGTCATCCAGCCCTACACCCCCCAGCTAGACCATGTCACTAAGCTCCTCGTCCAGTCTTCTCTTAAACACTTCCAGGGATGGCGACTCCACCACCTCCCTGGGCAGCCCATTCCAATATGCAATTACTCTCTCCGTGAAAAACCGCTTCCTAACGTTGAGATTAAACCTCCCCTGGCGTAGCTTGAGGCTGTGCCCTCTCGTTCTGGTGTCGTCAGCCTGGAAGAAGAGGTCTACACCCATCTGGCTGCAACCTCCCCGCAGGTAGCTGTAAACAGCAATGAGGTCCCCTCTGAGCCTCCTCTTCTCCAGGCTGAACAGTCCCAGTTCCTGTAGTCGCTCCTCGTAGGGCCTGCCCTCCAGTCCCTTCACCATCCTCGTTGCCCTTTTCTGCACCCTCTCAAGCAGCTCAACATCCCTTTTAAACTGGGGAGCCCAGAACTGCACGCAGTATTCAAGATGGGGTCTGACCAGCGCTGTGTACAGGGGGAGGACAACCTCCCTGGACCGACTGACCACACTGTTCTTGATGCAGGCCAGGATGCCATTGGCCTTCTTAGCCACCTGGGCACACTGCTGGCTCATATTGAGTTTCCTATCAATCAGTACACCTAAGTCTCTCTCCACTTCACTAGTCTCGAGCCATTCCTCCCCCAGCCGGTAGCGGTGCATGGGGTTGTTATGGCCGAAGTGAAGAACCCGGCACTTAGTTTTGTTAAATCTCATACTGTTGGAGCCTGCCCATCCCTCCAGCCTGTCAAGGTCCCTCTGGAGGGCCTTCCTACCCTCCGGCTGTTCAACATTTGCCCCCAGCTTAGTATCATCTGCAAACTTGCTGATGATGGATTGAATTCCCTCGTCCATGTCATCGATAAAGATGTTGAACAGTACTGGGCCCAACACTGACCCCTGTGGGACTCCACTGGTGACTGGCCGCCAGTCCGATGTTGCACCATTCACCACCACCCTCTGAGCTCGCCCTTCTAACCAGTTTGTGACCCAGCATAAAATATTCCTTTCCAGCCCGTGCTTTACAAGTTTCTCCTGAAGCTTATTGTGGGAAACCGTGTCAAAGGCTTTGCTAAGGTCCAAGTACACAACATCCACAGCCTTTTTGTCATCAACAAGTCGAGTCACTGGATCAAGGGACAGAAATCCAAGGTGGGAAGAACTCCTGGGACAGGTAAAAAAATTGCAGCTACCCTGTCCCAGCCCATTCCCCCTCCAGTACCGGCAAGAAAAAGCCCTCACAACACTTCCCCTGCTCCTGGGTTACTCCCAGGCCAGACTCTGCCTAGGCTTAGCCAAGGAGGCTCTCAAATCTCGGCATGAATCCTCCACGCTCCTCCCCCTTCTATCCCCCAAACTCAGGGGGGAGGGGAAAAAAGGGAACAGAAAAAGATGGACAAAATTTTTCCTCTGTGAATATTTAAAGAGAAACCACCCCATGACAACAGAAACCAGTAAAAACTAAAAAAAACCAAAAAAAAAAACCAAAAAAAACCCCAACAAAAAAACCTGGAAAAACCCCTAAAAACACTGTGAAAAAACTAAAAAACCCCTAACCCCCCCCCCCCCCCCCCCCCCCCAAACAGTAAATCCTAGAGTGTGTTTTAATTATTTTTAAGGAGTAAAGAATGATCTTTGCAATGTGACACCCATGATGGTATTTCATACTATCTAGTTTCTTCTAAATCATTGTTTATTTTTTAAAGCTCGGTACATTTCTCTTCATGTCTTAAGATGGCCCTCATACTAAGAGTTGCCCTGGCATAGATAGCATAGATAACTATTTCCATACTAAAATCTCATTCAGATGGAATTAAATCAAAGAGAAAGTAGTGTCATATGCAGTAAGCCCTCTCCATTCCGTGCCTCCCAGATAGCGGCTTCACTTCCACACAGCGTGACTTTTCAGCAATTAAGGAGGCCTGTTTCGTGACTGTGCCTGTGCGAACTGATAGTCATGAATATTCAAATTACACAGTCATGAATATTCACGTCTTGGTTTTAGGTTTTTTGCTGCTTTGGCAGCGAGGGGGTTAACAGCTCAGCTCTTGCCTAGGCCCTGTCGCTGCCAAGGTCACGAGCAGAAGGAGATAGAGACATCTCTGTGAATAACATATTTGGGAGAGAGAAGAAAAAAAAACTCTGTAGCAAGATGTAGGGTCCTGTTCAGAACCTGCGTCGGGAGGCTGAGAGATTGAAGGCCCATCCAGGCTCATGAGAGAGGGGGTTGAAATGTTCTTCCAGGCATCTCACTGCTGCTCGTGAATTGGACCGACCATGGTGAAAACCTATGGACTAGAGAAAGGAACCAGTGATGTAGAATCCATCTAAGCCACAACTGAATATGGAGATAAAAGCTGGAAAAAAGCTGTAGATGTTTTTCGGAGCCCAGAAATAGAAGCCTGGAGCTAGCTGAGAGCTCAGCAGAGATCCTTTGGACAGACTTTTTGTGCATTGTGGTAGGATCTGAACTGTGTACTTTGGGATGGGCTCATTATGACACAGTGTAAAAAGCCAGTACTTAAAAGCTGCATCCTGATGTGACACTTGAACAACAGAGAATTTCGTAAGAACTGTCATCCTCGGGTGGAGATCTCGCTTGGGAGGGGTCATGAAAGACCTTTCCCTCTCGTGAGAGAGAGAGAGAGAGAGAACTTTATGGAACGGCAGAGAGATGGTTCCTACCCTGGATCTGGTCAGAAGACTAACTTGCCTGATTTACCCCTACCCTATGTTCCCCCTTTGACTCCTGGTGAAAAAAGGGAATATGAGATCTGTTGTAAGAGAAGGAGGGGTGGAGGGAAAAGGTTGCCTTTTAAATGATGCTTCCTTCACAGTTCTGATCTTGTTAGTTAGTAAATAAATCCTTTATATTATTTACTTATAGTTTTGCCTTGCTTTTTTCCTGTGACCAGTTTTATTTTCCAGTTTTGTTTTCCAGTTTTTTCTCCTCCAGGAGAGATTGTGGTGGATCTCTGGCATCCAGCCAGGGTCAAACCACGACATCACATCAACACTCATGCTGTGCCACACAGACCACGATGCACTGCTCTGCCCGCGCCATGCCCTTCCTGCTTCGCTCAGAGGGAGGTGGCCATGCCAGGTCCCCCCGGCACCACACTCGCCCCACTTCAAATGAGGAGGCTTTGTGCAGTTATGAAAGATTTACACACTCTCAGGTTAGACATGGTATCTGAGACTTTCTTGGGGTAGATGTCTACCCCGAGTATGGAGAGAGACAATACGACAATAGGACAGCGACACGGGCAGCTTCCCACACCAGTGTCCCTGGCTGAGTGGAAAAAGGGGATTTTCCTGCCATAGGGTGGCCACGGGCACCAGGAAGCACCTACACAAACAGCAACACACTGCAGGGCGGTGCTAAAACAGTGCCAGAGCACCGGGGGGCGATGTGAGAGTGTGGGGGAAATTTGCGTACTAATGAGCTGCCATTCTACATGGATGGAGGGCTGCATGGAGGGGCACCAAGACCCGCGGTACCATGGTATTCAAGGGCCAACTCTATATGCCCTGATTATTCAGGGTAAATTTTAAGGACTGAACAGAACTCTCTGCATCTTAATGATACTGAACTCTTAGGAAGTATATAACTTGCAATCAGCTGGCAACCTCCATCCATAGGGGTAGGATTATCAGACTTGACCTTCCATTGGCTGCAGTTCTTATAGAGGGTGTTTCCAGAGAAAGAAAATTATGCTTCTGTAAGCTAATGCTTACTACTAACTTGCTGCTACTGCTATTGCACTACTTTGCAAATGGTATGGCTTTCATTTAATCATTATTATTCAATATTTCCTGGAAAACTCAGCAAATTCTTGATAACAATATGTGTAGCATTAGAAGCATAACTTAGCAATGCATAAATGAATGCTGATAGCAAAAGCCACTGATTCAAGAGCAATCACCCATTTCTGAGCAGGTTATTGTGCATGTTAGAGCAAATCCTCCACTAGTCTATGATGATACCTGCACATGTACAGTAGGTATTCCAAACTGGAACTGATCTTGGCAACAGTCCAGGGATGAAACCTGGGAAGAGCTGCTCTTGAATAGTTTTGACAAAAGAGTTTGTCATTAATATTGTCTTCATAGATTTTTTTTCAGTTCTTTAAATTATAGTAGACTTTATACAAAACCAAATCTAGCACATTTCCTACATTTACGCTCAGATCTGAGAAAAAATTATAGTTCCACAAAATTTAATGGTATTAGTAAAAATAGTACCTATTTTTATATTGAATTGTTTCTAGGAACCCAGTTTAACTATAAATACTTTTATTGTCTAAATGACAATCTTTAGAGATAGTATATATATCTCAATCCTTCTTTAGACAGCTTTTCATGAGAGAAAGAAAACTTAGAAATTTTAAAACTTTTGAATGGCACTAGTTTTGTGCAAAAATCAGCATTATTTGCTCTAAAACCATAATAAGCTTAGTAGTCTGTTCTAATAAATAACTGCCCCCAAACACTCATTTTTGGCTAGAAAGACACGTTAGAAACAACTGACATCCTCATTGTTAAATTCTCTTGCATTCTAAACCACATCAGTCAAATGTCTAATGCAGCTATTCTGAACTGCACCAGATCTATGCTAGCTCTCAGAAAGCAGAATGCACTCATGACAGTGGATCTGGAAGTCTCTAGGCCATGTAAGGGATAACTTCCCAAACTTCTCAATTATTAGAGGGGCCAAACAGGGATATTATTCCTTTCAATACACTGCTTACAAACAGAGATGTGACAGATACTCTCAGAGACAGCACCTAGGGTGTGCTGACTGTTAGCCAATCTATCTTCTTTAAAGGAACGCTGAAATGGTAAGCATAGGGCTACATCTCTGGATTTAATAAGAACAGATTTTGAATCCTTTGGGAAGCTGCTGGGATGGAGGAGAAGGACAACGAGGAGAGTTAATTGATTTCAAAAGAAAATGTGTTCAGGTCTCAGGGATGAGATAGCCTCATTGTACAGTTAGATTGGGAATTTTGGCTAAAGGCCAAAAGAAAAGAGTTTCTCAATGAAATTAGTGCGGACATTACCTACAGCAGTTGTGGCACCACACAGAATCACACAGAATCACAGAATATTCTGAGCTGGAAAGGACCCACAAGGATCATCAAGTTCAACTCTTGAATGGCTCCACTACCTCCCCAGAGGGAGTCGAACCCCGACCTCTCACATGAGAGACAGGGACACTCACCCCTATACAAACTCCACCCTTTGAACCAACCAGAGGGCTGATGTGGTGCTGGCGAAAGTCCAACTTAAAGCTGGAGAATGATCTAGATGGTGGCACCTCAGGGAAAAATTATTTTAGAAGGGACATCATGCTGTCAGATGAAGAATATATTAGCTCTTTCAAAACATAAACCAGTGTAAACAATATCAGAACAACTAAGCTTCTGAGAGGGTTTTTTTTCCTAGATCTGATAGGAACTTACCACTTCAGTCCAGATTCTCACAGGTATTGAAGCCCCTTATTGTAGCTGAAAATAATGAGTTAAGTGCCTATGTACCTCTAGTAATTTTTTCAATTAGTTCTGTAGTAATCTCCCATCCTCAGACGGAGGCTTAATAGTTCTGGGCTCCCCAGTTTAAGAGGGATGTTGAGCTGCTCGAGAGGGTCCAGAGAAGGGCAACGAGGATGGTGAAGGGACTGGAGGGTAGNGGATGATCCTTGTGGGTCCCTTCCAACTCATAATATTCTGTGATTCTGTGATTCTGTAGGTGAAAACCATTACAATGACATATACTGAATATCTCTGTACACAAAATGATTCATCGCAGCTTTACTTATCTTTCTTTATGCCTCACAGTATGCATAATCTTCTTAAATTCAGTGGAATTTGGCCTAAAATACCGCAATTTTTAGGTAGGTGAGAGTATAAAATACTTCAATATTTCAACTGATTTTTTAATAAGAATACTCTCTTCAAGACCATCCAATTTTATAGACTTTTTTTAATGTGATTTTATTACCTCATTTTTGCAGACTATTTTTATGGTCATCGATTTTATGAGCTTCCTAACTTCAATCTAGATAAAGCTGTTGAAAAGTTCTATATGCTTGTAAGTAATTTACACTGCAGTCATTTTTTGAAAAGCATTAATTGCAATCACTTACTGAACATGAAACAATAAAATATTACATCTATATTTCCAAGGACAGTGATCAAGTGAAGTATCTCAGATCTCCTGTTTTCCTATTTTCTTGCTTTCACAAGTGATCTTCATGTCATTTGTAAAGAAAGAAGAGCAATATATTCAATATCTGCATGTATTCTTAGAGACTTTTTTTATTTCTAGAAGTCTATGTTTGTCAAAGGTACCAAACAACCGCCAAATTCTTAATCCTGAATAAAAGTGTTTTGGATACCACAGTATATTCTACCAGGTATTCAGGTATTGCAGCACTGATCTTTGCAGAGGAAGAAGACGAATTTTCATTTTTAATTTGGAGTGGATATCCTCTTAGTATTAGTGATGTTTTTCCTTCTGTTAGTGTATCAGACTTAGGGTTAGAATTAAAAAAATATAAAGATCCTTTCACAGGTTCACAGGACTGAAGTCAATTTGAAGTAATTCTGAAGATCTTGTCTGGATGTGAGACTTTAATGTCAATGAAAAGACTCTTTAGAGGACTTTAAATTCACAGTAACTTTGGGACCTTTTTGTACTTACTTGAAATAAAATATTTCTTATACTATAAATTTTAAACATGTAGTTCATGCAAATATTACAGTGAGATTCTGGTTAAAATTTATGATATGCTTTTCATCTAGATCTTAGAAAATAGTATTGCTAGATCTTTATTCCTAATAAATAGTTTTGTAAAATATGCCTTCTGTTAATCTTGATTTAACAGTTCCAGATAGAAGACATCCAGGAACAATTTACAATCTATTTTGAATTTGTTATGTTCTAGACTAAGAAGTTTAAATGTCTAATATATTTCTAAACGGAGACAGAGATTTGGATTAAAGGCTTAATTAGCACTACTTAATTAATGAGGATTTAAAAACTGATTTTTCAAAATCATTTCTCATTTCCTGAGCATGTGGGATTGGAAGGTCCCCAAGATTTATGAAGTCATCAAATTCATCTTTCTTAATTGAAGGAAAAATATGTGTGCACAGTATTTTCTTAATCTATTCCTCAAATAAAAGGTATTTCGCTGCTTCTAATTGTCTTATTCTAGGGTTTGACTGTCTCTTACATTTGAGGACATTACAGTGTTCAGTTTTGGGCCTATCACTACAAGAAAGACATTGAGATGGTGGAACATGTCCAGAGAAGGGCAATGAAGCTGTTGAAGAGTCTAGAGACTGTCATATGAGAAGTGGCTGAGGGTACTGGGATTGGTTGCCTGGAGTGGAGGAAGCTCAGGGGAGACCATATTATTATCTACATCTACGTGAAAGGAGGTTGTAGTGAAGGTGCGGGTTGGGTTGATCTGTTTTCCCAGGCAAGTACTGACAGAACAAGAGGACATAGTCTTAAACTGAGCCAGGGGAGGTTCAGGTTAGACATCAGGAAGAATTTTTTCACTGAAAAGGTAGTAAGCACTGGAATAGGCTGTCTAGGGAAGTGGTGGAGTCACAATCCCCAGAAGTGTTCAAGAAATGAGTGGATGTGGCACTTAGTGCTATGGTTTAGTTGGCAGGGTAACATTTGGTCAAAGGTTAGATTCAATGAGCTTGGGGGTCTTTTCCAACCTTAGTGATTCTATGAAAAGTTATGAAGGTTTTAATATGATAATATTTCCATGTATTTTTTATTAAAACAATTTGTACTTTGTGAATCAACATATATCATTATATTCTATGAAACCCTCAATATTAATACTACTGAGGTTAATAGAGATTTTAATGTTAACTCTACTATATGGCATGAATAAAGCTATCCAGAAATCAACATCTACATTTTGCTTTTCACATAATCATCAATAATAATAATGTATTTAAATGGAAAGAAAAATAACAATCCACTTATAAATCAATAATGTTGGTAATGATGTATGTAATAGAATAAGGCTAGCTTTGATCCTCAGAGCTCTGCACAACCGCCTCATTCTCATTAGTAAACCAAGAAAAGTACAATGTGGAAAATACATAGAAAATCGTAACGCTAATGCTAACAAGTCCAATAACATGGAATTTGATTTCTTCAGAAGGTTCTGCTGATACCATACTTTGCCTTCAGGACTGAATTACCACCTTAGTATTTGATAAAAAGAATAAAAATTTACTACAGCAATGTCCCTTGTTGCTGTTGAATTAATGTAAGATCCTATGTTTCTACTTCAAGACTGAATTTCATTTTCATTATTTCTCACTTGTCAGAGCTATCCTTTAATGGGTTTCACATACAGTTATTCAACTGACTAGAAATTTACTCTTCTATATTAAATATTGTTTATATTTATTTGTCCTTTGTGATGGACTTTTATTAAAGGATAACTGCTGAAAGATATTGTAGCTTTGCTGGAAAGGTTGAATTATTGAAACTGAAATACAGTAATCCCTCGAATATCGCAGGGGGTTGGTTCCAGAAAAATGTTGTGATAAGCAAAATCTGCAAAAGAGGATTTGAGCCCATGAGCGGGCTCCATACAGAATCAGCCCAATAGCATGCCGAGGTTCAATCCCACATCAGCAAAAAAAAAAGGAAGACTGATCTTTAAGTTTTAATTCGTAATTGCCCCTCCATTGTTATGTTTTGAAACACCTGAATAACTTGTGGGAGGCTAGGGAGCAGCTCCTGTCAGTACAGGACAGCGCAAGCCCACCCCAAGCGTCTGGGGAGTAGCTGCTGCCTCATGGAAAAAAAAATCCACAATGTACTGAAGCTGTGAATGCTGAGGCACAAAGTAGCAAGGGATTACTGTAATTTCTTATTATTAGAATTCACATTTTAAAAAGATATAAATCAGGACTTTTCTTATTAATAGTTAAAGAATTTTCCCCTTTAAAAAAACCCACAGAAAACTGTAATTATTAATAAATTATTGGATATCTAGATTCTACTTGTGTGTTATTCAAGTATTATTAATTTCTTCTTTTACAAATTATTGTTCTTCCCATACATGAAAATAGAAACACGAAGTGACCGAAGAGTAGATTTCTGTGCTCTTTGCTTGAGCCTAGGAATAATTTCTTTTTTGAAATTGCTGTAAGTTGATAAATACTCATTTTGTCTTGAGAAAAAAATTGCTTTAACTTAAGAGAAGCCTATAAATGAGGCATTCAATTTCAATACAAATTATTTTCACACATCTTAAACATGTTCTTAGTCATGTACTCCACAGGAAAAAGAAAAATATTGCATGTTCTTTTAAATCTACTTCTGTTGACCAAGTAATTAATGTGTCATGGACTTGAGTGTCAAAATTCCCCATCCAAAGGCAGAATACAGGTCTTAGCTGAGGTAACTCCTTATTTAATTTAAAAAAATAAAATATGTAAGGAGAAATCAAATTAATGGAAAAGACAAATGGAAAAAAAGAAAAATTTGCTAATTTTTTTCCTTTTTTACTGAAAACTGTACAATTCTGATTGATAAGATCTAAGTAAAAAGCTGGTTTCCTTCTATCCACCTGGCATGCCTTCGCCAGGGTATTTGGGAGATAACTCAAGAAGTGTCTGTTTCCTACAGTTTTTTTGGTTGGTTGGTTGGTTTTTTGTGTATCCTTTTTGTTTTGCCATTCCGTTCACATTTCCTCTCAGAATAAAGCAGCCATCATGAGCATAAAATGCAGATTCGTACATCTTCTGTAGGTCAATAACTCAAATGGAAAAGTTTTATATCTTAGAAATGTAGTTGCCACAATTCGGTACCTTTTTTTCAGGATAACAAGAAACAAACAGAACAGGGAATTAAATACTGCATGGAAGTTCATGAAGGCAGAATACAATTAGGAGATTTCATATAGCTATGAATGATTTAGGCAGAGAACTTAAAAGGATGATTTTTCACAAATTAATCTTTATTTTCCTTACTAATTAATAAACACCATGCTGTGAATAACTGGTGATAATCTTCTAATAAGAAAAATCAATACATTTACACCCAGGGTCACCATAATTGATGCTGCAGAATAGAAAAATGCATTCTCCATTGATCCTTTAGCAATCTTCCAACTAAAAAGGAGAGGAAAGAAAGCCAATTACTGTAGTATGCCTCTGAAAATAATAAGATTAAAACAAGCTAATTATGTGTTTTTGAATAACTAAAATTTTTGATGAAAGTAAAGAGAATAAGGGCATCCTCCATCTCCAGTACAGAGATATTACATTTTACTAATTAAAATAAAGTAATTTTACATCTTAACAAATAGGCAAAACAAAAAGGGTTAGAAAAATAAAACTTTAAAATCTCCTAAGATAAAAACTTTTGATTTTGCTCTGAATACATAATTAAACTAGAGAATGAAACAAGCTTCTGGAGAATTGAAGCTCAAGGAATTTTCATACCTGAGCAAACAACATTTAAGGAGAAAGACAGTGCTGCATAACAAAATCTTGTGAAAATATGTCTGCTTTCTTTTTTGCGTAAGTATCAATGATTTCTTCAAATTATTTCCTCATAGTACTACATATGCACAACCCTGATGACTTCCACTGCAGGTTTATCCATACTGGCGTATGGCTGTAACAATAAAGAAAGGATCAATACAGAATCATGTAGAAGTCAGCAGCATCTATGGTTCATTTCGATCTCATGGTTGACTGAAGCAATTAGAGAAATCAAATTCTTCTTTTCTTTTTTTTAAAGATTAAATAAGGACTTAACATTTCTTTACAAATGTTAGTAAAATTCTTCAGAATATTTGGAAATAACTATATTTTCCTTCTTCAATTTCTTCACTGCTATGGGTAAAATGAAGTCTACCAGCAATGTAAGGTAAAGGGATTATATAATGAGACTTAAATGCACATGCAATGACATGCGTTGTTATTCTAACTTCAAACACTTCATCTCAATTTGAGGTGTAGCATGCTGTTTTGAAAACTAGATTTAATCAGATTCTTCACCTCCTTTGGATATTTTTCCATAGAGGTGCATGGCTTAAACCTCTTACTTTGCCACATAGACATGTCCTATTGAGCTTATATAGACAAACAGGTAGTTTTCCTTGACCTATTTAATTCCTTTCAATACTGTTGAATTAATTTATTTTGATTGTACTCTGTAGTCTACTCAGTGTCTCCCAAACTCACCTTGTAAACCATTAGAAGGAAGTTATCAAGTCACGCAGGAGAAAAACTAGAGAGGCAAAAGCCCAGCTGGAACTCAAACTAGCCGTTTCCATTAAGGACAATAACAAATGTTTCTATAAGTACATCAACAGTAAAAAGAGAGGCTGCAACGACCTCCACGCCTTATTGGATGCAAAGGGGAATATAATAAGTAGAGATGAGGAAAAGGCAGAAATACTTAATACCTTCTTTGCCTCTGTTTTTAACAGCAAGACAGACTGCCTGCAGGACAACTGGACTAATGGACTGACTGAAGGAGTCAGGGTGCAATATTATCCCCTTGTAATCCAGGAGGATGTGGTCAGAGACTTGCTGTGTGGCTTGGATCCTCATAAGTCCATGGGACCAGATGAAATCCATCCAAGGGTGATGAAAGAACTAGCAGATGAACTCGCCAAGCCACTCTCCATAATTTACCAACAGTCCTGGCTTCCTGGTGATGTACCATAAGACTGGAAAATGGCTAGTGTGACACCCATCCACAAGAAGGGCAGGAAAGATGATCTGAGTAATTATAGGTCTGTCAGCCTGACCTCAGTCCCAGGCAAAGTCATTGAACAGATAGCCTTTGTGCTATTAAGCATCAACTGCAAAACAATCACAGAATCACAGAATCACAGAATATTATGAGTTGGAAGGGACCCANGGTGGAATGGAGAGGGATTTAGGAGTAATGATTGACTACAGGAACTGAGGTTGTTCAGCCTGGAGAAGAGGAGACTCAGAGGCGACCTAATTGCTGTTTACAACTACCTGAGGGGAGGTTGCAGTCAGGTGGGTGTGAATCTCTTCTCTCAGGCTGGTGACACCAGAATGAGAGGACATGGTCTTAAGCTATTCCAGGACAGGTTTAGACTGAATGTTAGGAAGAGTTTTTTTCACAGAGAGAGTGATCTCTCATTGGAATTGTGTGCCCAGGAAGATGGTGGAGTCACCATTCCTGAAGGTGTTTAAGAGAAGACTCGATGAGGAGCTCAGTGACATGGTCTAGTTGGTGGGGAGTTGGACTAGATGATCCTGAGGGTCTCTTCAAACTCAGAATGCCTTGTGAACCTGTGAACCTGTAATGATGGACTCTATTCCCTCATCCATATCTTCAATAGAGATAATTAAAAATATCGCACTACCACTGTTCACTGTGGGACTCCACTAGTGACCAGCCACCAGCTGGATGTGGCACCATTTACCAACACTCTCTGGGCTCATCCATCCATCCAATTCCTAACCCAACACAGAATGCTCCTATCCAATCCACTCTGAGAGTTTCTTCAGAAGCTTGCCATGGGAAACCGTGTCAAAGGCTTTGCTATGATACAAGTACCCAAGCTCCATAGCCTTTCTATCGTCAACTGGGCAAATCACCAGTTCATATAAGGAGATCAGGTTGGTCAGGCAAGACCTACCTCTCCTAAATCCATGCTGATTAGATTTAATATCATAGTTATTTTGCAGGTGCTGGGTAATAGTGCTCAGAATTACATTTCAGCAGAGTAAGAAAAACCACAAACTTCACCAACAAAGTCTATTTCTGAGAAATTTTATGCTATAGATTTTGTATTGGTCAAAATTGGTGGTTGATAGAATAATTCAAAGAGGATATGATTCTCCGAAAAAATTTCAAGTGTAGCCTAATGTCCAAAGTTTCTGATATATTGCTCATAATATAAGAGTACTAGAGTGAGAAGAGTTAGTTTGAGCTAAAAAATGATGTATTATTCAACTTCTTATTGATTATGAGAAAGCAGTGTCCTCAGATGTATTACAAGTTTACAGTCCTTAATACAGGACAACTCAAGAAAGGCATTTCAGACATGCAGGTGCATGAACTGTAATTCCTTGCAGGCTTATTTACAAAAGACTAAGAGCATTAAATCTTCAAACTCTTTCTGAAGAGATTTAGGATAAACTATGTGAAGAGCATTTTGAGGGCCTCAGTGCTTGTCTCCACTGTGCAATCTGACAGGTCATAATTTAAAAAGCTGTTCACAGAATCACAGAAAATTATGAGTTGGAAGGGACCCACAAGGATCATCTAGTCCAACTCACCATCTAATACCCATACAGCGACCGAGAGCACATCCCTGAGCGTAATACCAACCTAGATGCCTCATAGACTAGCAGGCCACTCCGAGCCGGAAGGGGCCCAGGGTCATCCATCCCTACACCCCCCAGCTAGACCATGTCACTGAGCTCCTCGTCCAGTCTTCTCTTAAACACTTCCAGGGCCGGTGACTCCACCACCTCCCTGGGCAGCCCATTCCAATATGCAATTACTCTCTCTGTGAAAAACCGCTTCCTAATGTTAAGATTAAACCTCCCCTGGCGTAGCTTGAGGCTGTGCCCTCTCGTTCTGGTGTCATCAGCCTGGAAGAAGAGGTCTACACCCATCTGGCTGCAACCTCCCCGCAGGTAGTTGTAAACAGCAATGAGGTCCCCTCTGAGCCTCCTCTTCTCCAGACTGAACAGTCCCAGTTCCTGTAGTCGCTCCTCATAGGGCCTGCCCTCCAGTCCCTTCACCATCCTCGTTGCCCTTCTCTGGACCCTCTCAAGCAGCTCAACATCCCTCTTAAACTGGGGAGCCCAGAACTGCACACAGTACTCAAGATGAGGTCTGACCAGCGCTGTGTACAGGGGAAGGACAACCTCCCTGGACCGACTGACCACACTGTTCCTGATGCAGGCCAGGATGCCATTGGCCTTCTTAGCCACCTGGGCACACTGCTGGCTCATATTGAGTTTCCTATCGATCAGTACACCTAAGTCTCTCTCCACTTCACTAGTCTCGAGCCACTCCTCCCCCAGCCGATAGCGGTGCATGGGGTTGTTATGGCCGAAGTGAAGAACCCGGCACTTAGTCTTGTTAAACCTCATACTGTTGGAGCCTGCCCATCTCTCCAGCCTGTCAAGGTCCCTCTGGAGGGCCTTCCTACCCTCCGGCAGTTCAACATTTGCCCCCAGCTTAGTATCATCTGCAAACTTGCTGATGATGGATTGAATTCCCTCGTCCATGTCATCGATAAAGATGTTGAACAGTACTGGGCCCAACACTGACCCCTGTGGGACTCCGCTGGTGACTGGCCGCCAGGCCGATGTTGCACCATTCACCACCACCCTCTGAGCTCGCCCTTCCAACCAGTTTGTAACCCAGCATAAAATGTCCCTTTCCAGCCCGTGCTTTACAAGTTTCTCCTGAAGCTTATTGTGGGAAACCGTGTCAAAGGCTTTGCTAAGGTCCAAGTACACAACATCCACAGCCTTTTTGTCGTCGACCAGTCGAGTCACTGGATCATAAAAGGAGATCAGGTTAGTCAGGCAGGACCTGCCCTTCCGAAATCCATGCTGACTAGATCCAATGTCATGGTTGTTCTGCAGTTGCTGTGTAATGGCACACAAGACCATCCGTTCCATGACTTTGCATGGGACTGAGGTCAGGCTGACTGGTCTGTAGTTGTTAGGATCATCTTTCCTACCCTTCTTGTGGATGGGTGTCACATTGGCCAATTTCCAGTCTTTTTATGTAGTAAAGTTGAAAAATCTCTGATTTTCAGAAAAGCTGTTGATCCAGAAGAAGAATTGATACAGCAACAAGTACATTCTTGCATACATTCTTATGAAGGAACCTAATCTAAAACAGATCAGGTGAGTCACACATAAAATGTGCCTACTTCAGTACATCATTTAAAGCTCAAGTAGAGGAATCCTTGCTTTAGAGTATTTCAGCACTTTGACCAGATTTTCTACATCTTTTGCTAAGTAGCTATTTACAAAAAACTTTCTCACTCTCTTCTTCATAATTTTTTTATCTTTCTCCTTACTAGGTCCTTCGACTTTCTCTTCCCTGAGTTTTACCAACATATTTTTACCATGCTTCTTTCCATGATACTTCTTTCCCTTTCTTCGTCTACATCTTTGCCTTCATCTTTAGTTTTGCCTTTTTGTCTCTTTCCCCTTTCCCTTCTTTCCCCTTTCTCTTACATTTCCGATTTTCCTTCCATTTCCCCTTCCCCTTCCCCACCCTTCCACTCTGTCCTGGTTTATGTTAACCTTATGTTAACCCCCTCTGGCAGTGAGGGGGTTAACATAAGCTCTGATCTTGTTAATTAATAAATAAATCCTTTATATTCTTTACTTGTAGTTTGCCTTGCTTTGCCTGTTTGCCTGTTATTTTTCCAGTTTTTTTCTTCCAGGAGAGGTTGTGGGTGAATCTCTGGCATCCAGTCAGGGTCAAACCATGACACACTCCTCCTCCTCTCCCCTCTTTCGTTCCGAGTTACCGCTCACTGCATGTACTTCAAAGTGGGATCAACAGTGTCTTTGTATTTGTACATTACTTTCCAAGTGGGGTCTTTCTGAGAAGTCTTCCATTAGTTATAAATATAAAGGAAAAACAATAATCATATGTTGTTGAAATAAAAGAGATAATGCTGAGTGCCTAGATTTTTACAGGATTAAGTTAGCCATTCTATATGCTAACAAATATAAGTTGGCTGAAAATGTTGTCCTTCACTGCCTAGGAATATGTTTTCACCACTTCAGCACTAAGAAAAGCAGAATCAAAATATTTTATACTAACTAAAGTTAGGTGGTGAGTTTATAATGATTTATAAATGAAAGCTGCCCTTTTTGAAAGCATGCTGCGTAATAAATATCTGAACAGTTTCAGTTCTTTATCATCCACTCCTGACTATATTCGCAGAATGGTTAATCAGTTCTGTTGGTCAAAATATAAAATCAACATGTGCTTACATCTTATATCCTTACCATGTTCAAAACTTTCATGAAACCTCGACATTTAAGAATAATTATATCCACATTCTGAAAGAATTCTACATAAAAGGTGCACATGTATACGTTTAAAGCAGGTGTGTTTGTACCCTTATTGTGGTTTGTGTTTGGTATAAATATATACATTTAGTGACTGTTTTTCATTCCCTTAAACATTCTTGCTTTTATGATCTATTATTTCTTGCTGGCTATAAAACAGCAAGTGCCAACACCTCTGCAACTAATGAAGCTTATATTTTTACTTTGAATACATTATAGTCCTAGCACTAAAGAAAGAGCATTTGAGGAACATTTAATAGCAGTACAGCATGTGTTGCTCTTCTAATATGTTTTAACTTTGCTGCTTCTGTAATAACAATAAAGATTACTACATTAATGCTACAGGTGGAAACATATTCCTGGTTTACATAACTCTACAGTACTGTACCTAATTGAAATACGAGGCAAAAAGCATCTTTTAGATTAATAGATTTCTAATAACATAAAGTTTCTGTATCCTAGAGCTTGCAAGATCCTCAAGTAATGAAAAAATGCTAAAAATGTCCCTCATTATGGACCAAGTCCTATTTTTTCCCCAACTGAATAAAAGATTTCACTTTATCTGATTCCATCTAGTGATATATGTGAGATAAATTTTTCACTACCGAAGAAGGAAAATTATCAAAGCTAAAACTAATTGTTTATGTTTTGTTTTGTGGCGGAACCTTGACAGAATAGAGAAATGGGCAGACACCACCAGTATGAGATTTAACAAGACTAAGTGCCAGGTTCTTCACTTTGGCCATAACAACCCCATGCATCACTATCAGCTGGGGGATGAGTGGCTGGAGAGTGGTGGAATGGAGAGGGATTTAGGAGTAATGATTGACAGAAAATTTAATATGAGCCAGCAGTGTGCCCAGGTGGCTAAGAAGGCCAATGGCATCCTGGCCTGTATCAGGAACAGTGTGGTCAATTGGACTAGGGAAGTTATCCTTCCCCTGTACTCGGCACTGGTCAGACCACATCTTGAGTACTGTGTGCAGTTCTGAGCTCCTCAGTTCAAGAAGGATGCTGAGCTGCTTGAGAGGGTCCAGAGAAGGGCGATAAGGATGGTGAAAGGACTGGAGGACAAGCCCTACAGGGAGTAGCTACGGGAACTGGGGTTGTTCAGCCTGGAGAAGAGGAGGCTCAGAGGTGACCTGATTGCTGCTTACAACTACCTGCGGTAAGGTTGCAGTCAGGTGGGTGTGGATCTCTTCTCTCAGGCTCACGACACCAGAACAAGAGGACATGGCCTTAAGCTACGCCAGGGTAGGTTTAGACTGAATGTTAGGAAGAGTTTTTTCACAGAGAGGGTGATCTCTCATTGGAATGGTGTGCACAGGGAGGTGGTGGAGTCGCCATCCCAGGAGGTGTTTAAGAGAAGGCTCTATGAGGAGCTCAGTGACATAGTCTAGATGGTGGGAGGCTTGGATGGATGGAGTGTTGTGCCAGTGTTTCCATGCTTGTGGGCCTGATCCTTTGGTGGGTGTTCACTTGAGAGTTGAGCTAGATGATCCTGAGGGTCCCTTCCAACTCAGAATAACCTGTGAACCTGTGAACATATTATGCAGAATACCTCCTGGAATACTTGTAATGGGGGACTCCTATTGTAAAGAGAATTTAAAAATTATGGAGGAAATAAAGAATTCATATGAACTTGGATTGCCAGAAAAATTCACATAAATTCTCTCATAAATCCAAGCAGGAATGAATAGGAGAAATTAAATTATCATTTATGCTACAAAACATGATATGTCATATACCATCATATTAGGCAGAATGGAATAGAGAAAAATCTCTTTGAGTTTGATATAAGGCTTCTACCTGCATCACATAATACCTGAGGGGACGCTGCCGCCAGGTGGGTGAGGATCTCTTCTCTAAGGCTGACGACACCAGAACAAGAGGACATGGCCTTAAGCTTCACCAGGGGAGGTTTAGACTGAATGTTATGAAGAGGTTTTTCACAGAGAGAGTGATGGCTCATTGGAATAGTCTGCCCAGGGAGGTGGTGGAGTCGCCATCCCTGAAGGTGTTTAAGAGAAGATTCGATGAGGAGCTCAGTGACATGGTCTAGTTGGTGGGGAGTTGGACTAGATGATCCTGTGGGTCCCTTCCAACTTGGAATAACCTGTGAACATAAACTTGTACATGAAGTTTGATGATACAAAAGAGAAATCACAATGTGTTCCAAATTTTCTTTTAGAACTTTTTCAAAAAACTCTGTTATGTTTTACATTGCACCTCCTACCTTCCCAACTCAAAAATTCCATCAATAACATTGTTTCATTTTTAAATAAATCCACAGTACTTTATCTGGCAGAAATTACTACTGGGCATCAATATCTGGCAACCGAAAAGCATTTTTAGTACTCAAATATTAATTTCTCTCCATGGCCTTCAACGAATTTTATTCCAAACTATTATTCTGATTGAAATTTTGCTAAAGACCCAAAGTAACTTAATAAAAAATTACCTTCTTATTTAAAATATTTTTTTTAATTGTTAATAAGCATTTAAGATTATCGTAATCTTTACACTTTGTCAAATCCATTCATAATTCTAGTGCTGAACTCCGTTACTTTCTGCCATTCATAGGTTCCAGGAGTAGTCATCTCACAAAACGTATCTCTCTACCCGGCATTAATTGGCACACTGATTAACAGAGTATAACCCAATGTCATGACTAGTAGTGGCCTGTCTATGTCAATACAAAAGGAGAAGAGGTGGAATGCATGCAGAAGAACTCAATGTCACTGGCCAACATGGATGACAAAAATTTGGTCTCCAGGACATTCTCTTCACCATGATGCTAAATTATTGAAATTCAAAAGTGGAAAAATATCATTTTCCTCTATAGGCTTATTGTGAGTTAGCGCAGATGTCAGTAAAAAACCACTTTATCTTTTCTTCTAAGCCTTCTGTACCACTATATCCACCCCCACTCTTTTCTGTCACTCTTGATTATATCCTGAGTCCATTTTTTTATTGCGTTGCCTGAAGGTACTCTACCAATCATGTTAGACTCAATCTCTCTTTTACCTGCTTCTCTCACAATTATTTCTGTATCTTTTTACTACAGTGTTTTGAAACGGTGGTTATCAGGCAGCCTCCTACATGTCTGTATAAGGCCATTACTATCTCAAAAAATGTCCTCAGTACTTGCTTCCACTGCTATACCTAAGAGAATCTAAGGAAAAAAGAAAAAAAAACAACCACCGGACTTGAGAGACATACTAAGCACAATCTAGGAGATATAATGGAAGATTGATGCTCAAATGTCTTTTCCCCATGTCTTCTTTACAGATATTTTAAACAATTTGGAGCAGTTTGGCAACAACATGATCAAGCAAAACAAGAACATATTTCATGTGTGTCCTCTGCTCTGACTGTGAGAAGAATCTGATTGAAGATGTATTTATTTATGCAAAGGAGAAGGCTGATGCTTTCTCACCAATAAAGCTGGAATTCAGACTACTGAGAGCAGATGCATGAGAGGCATTTTGCATGGAACAGCTTGAGTGGTGGGTCTGTTTATCGAGGAATGTGTCTTTTAGTATTGATCATCAAATTTCACTATACTTCTACATGATGAAGTCATTAGGATACCATGTTTCAAAGTACTATTTTGAAATAAATCACAAAAAATTAAAGATTATAAAATGGGAACTGATACAACATCATACATTGTATTTTTTTCTATTACAATTGTTATGGTTTAGGGGGTTTTCTGCTGCTCTGGTAGCGAGGGGGTTAACAGCTCAGTTCTTGCCTGGGCTCTCTCCGTGCTGCCAGGGCCTTCAAGGTTATAGAGATAGAGGCGTCTCTGTGAATAACATACTTGGGAGAGAGAAAAAAAAGTTCAATAGTAAGATGTAGCGTGCCAGCTCAGAACCTGCGTCGGGAGGCTGNTCTAAATGATGCTTCCCTTGCAGTTCTGATCTTGTTAGTTAGAAAATAAACCTTTTATGTTCTTTACTTATAGTTTTGCCTTGTTTTTTGCCTGTAACCAGGTTTATTCTCCAGTTTCTCTCCTTCAGGAGAAGTTGGGGTGGGTCTCTGGCATCCAGCCAGGGTCAAACCACGACAACAATAAACATGAAAAATGTAAGCATTTTATTTGAGAACTGGTAATTGCTATATGAGTGGACATGAATTATACTTCTTTACCTTAATTCCTGACATTTCTGTCATGAATCATCATGTCATGTTCAGCTCAGTCACTTTAGTTTATAGCTCAAGACAACAAACATGACAAAATATGTCACAATAACCCAGATAATATGACAGAAAATGTTAGGAAAAAACCCCAAACCTTTCTCTCCCATTTTGGACATAATTCTTCTCCACCCCACCAAAAAAATAAAAATTAAAAAAATTGGAATTATATCCTTCACCACTGCAAATGCAATTGCAATAACATATTTTAAAGTTTGTGTTTGGTCTTCTTTGGTCTGGAATTTTTACATATACATCAGTAACAACAGACAGATAAAAATATTTATAAGATAACACCAGAAATAAATGGAAGCAGTTAACATGTAGCATTGCATTATGGTAGGGAAATTTTGTTAGCCCTCTTTTCGTAATTCATTCAAGATGAGAAGCTGACATTCAGGCATAACATTTATTCTTCAATGAGCTCTCGATTTTATCTAGTTTTAAAGAGAGACGGCTTAAAGTTCAAGTATGTTAAGTGATCTTAGTCAAGGTTACAGCCTGAAACTGTGTACTGAATTTATTTTAGAGCATGGCACACTTCAGTTTTCCTGTATCCCACACTGCTTCTCTATTTCTGTTTTAAATCAAGAATCAACCTCATATGTTATAAAGTATAGCAGAACACTATGTTCTAAAAAATGAAAGCACCAGATGCTCGATGCAAAATGTAAAACCTGTCAAAAAGTCAATGAAAAGTTATTTTTTAGGAATGTTTTAGTATGTAAGCTGTTTATTTTTAGTTTTGCTAAGACTCATAAAATTTATAAAAAAAGATGCTGTAAATTAAAGCTGTTTGAAATTTGCAAGGGCCGTTTTGTTTTCAAATGGCAGTCTTCTCCAATACTTTTGATTATTACGGAAATCAACTAAAACACACTTCGTCTGCGCCACATATGCAATGTACAAAATTTTTGGAGGATTCTTACCTGCCCATTTCCTTTATTCTGGTGCACTTCTCACCCCCTCCTCACACACACACACTCTCTCCTGTCTTGGGGTAGTGGACTCACCTCTTTTACTTTAATAAGAGTTTTGCGTTGAAATGGCTGACACAAGAATTCTCAAACTGTCTTAACTAGATTTTAGCATTTAATAAGCTGTAAACTGCCAAAGCCATTTCCGGATGAAGCCTCATTTTTGTTCATCAGCAGGGGGCTGTGAGCATAATTAATTGAGTGAAAGTTAAAAGACGGATGGCAGGGTTACATTTATGCAAATAATGAAGGAGAAGATCTGACAAAGAAGAAAAATACCTTGTAACAGATTGGTTTGGTTTTGGACCAAAATCCACAGGGTCCACTTAAATATTGCTGATAGAGCATATGACATTTAAGGTGGGGGGCATTTTTATATAGCTTCTGCAATGTGAAAAATAATAGAAAGGAAAATTTTCACTAACGGTCAAAATTCCAAGTCCAGTGAGGCAATTCTATTTCTGTCTTAAGGGTTTTACTGTTCATGAGTGTTAAAATAGGTTAATAAAATGGTATTACAAAAATCATTTAATGCATGTGCCATCAACCATATGCCAGTGTCTGCTGTTTGTTTCTTTGATTCATAAACCAGTCACATGTATCTTGATACACCAAAGAGTCTATTTAATTAAAATCAGTTAAAAGCTTAAACCACAGAGATCGGGACAGCTGCTGGAAGTACTAACCTGAGTGTTAGATGGTGAGTTGGACTAGATGATCCTTGTGGGTCCCTTCCAACTCATAACATTCTGTGATTCTGTGAGTGCCACATAGGGTGATCAGAAACTCATTCATTTATTCTATGTTATATTTTCTACAGTGCTGCTAAATATGCTAGAATCAGTTCATGCTAAAGTTTTAAAAGGACAGGAAGAAAGTACCTTAGGAAATAAAATGTTCTTTATTTT
Source organism: Pitta sordida (assembly GCA_013390025.1). Taxonomy (NCBI): domain Eukaryota; kingdom Metazoa; phylum Chordata; class Aves; order Passeriformes; family Pittidae; genus Pitta; species Pitta sordida. The sequence continues at coordinate 48,430 of WEKX01013257.1, read as the reverse complement.
CTGTGTGTGTATCAACAGGAACATAAATACTCAACTCTCACACATGCTAAGGTTTCTTTACATTGTTTAGTGATGCAAAGTATCAGACATTTTTAGACAACACTAGGTACTCGGAATGGAGAACTGTATCAAACATCTACTCAACACAGGCAGTGGAATCTGGAGGGAGGCCCACTAACCATATCCACATATGATACAATTTAAGGTCCAGCTCATCTTGCCCTCAAAAACATTCCAATTGAAGGCATTGTATACTCTCATGATACCTAAGAACTTCCCTTTGAAATCTGCAATTACTTTATTATTCTAAGCACAATTTATAAAATAATTAAACCTCTCAAACTTCTAAATGCAAACAGACAATTAAACTAATATCTCGCTGTTCATTCAAACAAGGCAAGCTTATCACCCAGAGATCTATGTGTGCATATACAATTATGAAGAAGAGATAAAAACTTAGGTAAAGAACAAAAAAAAGAAGAGAGCCAGTAGATCACTTCAGTTTTAATCCAGCTTAGCTCTTAAATTAACTTCAGATTTCCCAATATCCAGAATTTTACTGTTATATATTAAATATCAAACATTTAATTTTAAATTATTAACTATTAACAAGTAATCAGTTAGCGAGTACCTATCATCTAACTTCCACATGTTAGGTCTCTAATAGCAGTTGCAGTTCTACTGGTGGCTGGAGGACTTAACATCATTTCCTTTTCATTAAAAAATAAAAAATATTATACACGTTGATTGAAAAATATTCTAATATAAAAAAATGCAGTGATGAAAGAGTGGAGTATCGTGGTTTGACCCTGGCTGGATACCCAAGATTAACACACAACCTCTCCCAGAGGAAAAAAACTGGAAAAAAAACTTATCACAGGCAAAACAAGACAATCTACAAGTAAGAAATATAAAGGATTTATTTATTAACTAACAAGATCAGAGCTTAATGTGAGAAGCATCATTTTAAAGGCAACATTTTCCCCCCACCCCTGCTTCTCTTACAACAGATCTCATATTCCCTTTTTCAACCAGCAGACCAAGGGGGAACAGGGATAGGGGTAAAACCAGGCAAGCTGGTATTTCTGACCAGATTTAGGGTAGAAACCATCTCTCTGCCCTTCCATAAAGTCCTCTCTCTCTCTCTCTCATGAGAGGAAAAGTCTTTCATGACCCTTTCCCAAGTGAGATCTCGACCCAGGGACGACAGTTCTTCCATTCTCTTTTGTCCGAGAGTCACAGCACAAGATGAAGTTTTTTAAGCACTGGCTATTGCTGCGTCATTATGAGCCCATCCCAAAGTACATAGATGAGATCCTACCACAATGCAATCCTGTTACAAAATGTCTGTCCAAAGGATCTCTGCCGAGCTCAGCTCCGGCTCCATGTTTCTGGGCTCTTAAAACCTCTACAGCAGTTGCACCATGATTCTCCATCTTCAGTCGTGGCCTTAGGTGGATTCTGCATCACTATTTCCTCTCTCTCTATTCCATCGGCTTGCACCGTGGTCCATTCTATGAGCAGCAGCGAGATGCCTGGAAGGACATTCTTCCCCCTTCTTTGTTCAGCCTGGCAGGCCCTCCATAGCTTTCAGCTTCTCCACATAGGCCCTGCTCTGGCAACCTACATCGTGTTACTAACTTTTTTTTTCCTTTCTCAAATACATTGTTCACAGAGGTGTCTCTATCTCCCTTCTGCTCGTGACCTTGATCTCCATTGTAGCAATAGAGGCCGAGGCAGAAACTATTAATCCCCTCGCTGCCAGAGGAAAAAACCCAAACCATGACATGAAGATACTGCTGCCATCTTAAAATATTCAGAGTTATTTGGTCTGTCTCTTTCTACATTATAATATTCCATGGAATTTAGCATCATAAACTGTAAATATATTCAGCTGATAAATACTTTCAATTATCCTCACTCTCTCTGGAAGTAATTTTCAGGCATTATATAGGCAAATTATTTCAATTCATACCCTTAGTTGTATTATCTATGAACAATCTCTAGCAGAGGATAGCAGAGGACCTTATATAATACAGTGAACCCTCGAATATCGCGAGCTCTTGGGTCTCCATGGCTACTTCAAAGTCTATAATTTGCAAGGACAGGCAGCTCATGAATATGCAAATAAGCCGCACCTGTCGTCTTGCTTCCTCAGCCCCAGAGTACTCGAGCAGTGTGTAGGGGCCATCCTCATGTTGGCAAGTGTGGGAGGGAGCCTAAGGGGCTGACCTAGGGGGTCCCCTAGGCTCCCCCCACTCTTGTCGACCCAGGGATGGGCCCCTAGGCTCCCTCTCACTTTCGTCAACCTAGGGACAACACAGCTCGGCTTGGCTCCCCCCGCTCTCACCAAGCGGGGACGGTACTTAGGAGAGGAGCGGGACCATACCTAATAATAAGCTAGAATAAGCCATTGACACCATGTTATAAACCTTCCCTGCAGTGTAACCTCTGAAACACTCAGAAGGGCGCAAACTCTGGGCAGTCCCCACATGAAAGAGTGGCACTAGCCCCCTGGCCTGCAGGGCGTGCCTGTCTCACCCTGCAGTGAGTACCAGTGCCAACCCTCAGCAGCAGCAGACATTCCACACATGCTCAGATGTTAAAACACCATGAAGAATGGGGCTATCTTCACAGGGAAAAAAAACGTGATGAATTGAAACCACTGCGAAGTATTGAGGGTTTACTGTTTACTGTAGTAACGTGTCATAGGTTGGCATTGAAATGTGTGTGGTGAATGAATCTTTGTATCTTGTATTCCATATTGCTGTCTTTTGGGCAGTGCTATTTGTAGCACTTTTTCCCCCTCAGTGACAGTGGTAGATCCTGGAAAACGGAATAACACATTGCAGCAGCAGAGGGGGCAGTTCCAAAAAGTGGCAGTGGCCCCTGCGGCTCGGTGGCGCAGAGTGGCAGCAATTGAAGCCGGTGTTTTAATTTTCCAGCTTTCCCTGGAGAATCAGAGAAACTGGACACTTTTCACACACAGAATCGCACAGAATATTATGAGGTGGAAGGGACTCACAAGGATCATCTAGTCCAACTCACCATCTAACACCCATGCAGAGATTGAAAGCCCATCCCAGAGCGGTAACACAAACCTAGTTCCCTCACAGACTAGCAGGCCACACCGGGCCAGAAGGCACCCAGGACAATCCAGCCCCACATCCCCTAGCTAGACCATGTCACTAAGCTCCTCATCCAGTCTTCTCTTAAACACCTCCAGGGACGGTGACTCCACCACCTCCCTGGGCAGTCCATTCCAATGTGCAATCACTCTCTCTGTGAAAAAACGCTTCCTAACATTAAGATTAAACCTCCCCTGGTGTAGCTTGAGGCCGTGCCCTCTCGTTCTGGTGTCGTCAGCCTGGAAGAAGAGGTCTACACCCATCAGGCTGCCACCTCCCCGCAGGTAGTTGTAAACAGCAATGAGGTCCCCTCTGAGCCTCCTCTTCTCCAGGCTGAACAATCTCAGTTTCCATAGTCACTCCCTAGAGGGCCTGCCCTCCAGCCCTTTCACCATCTTCGTTGCCCTTCTCTGGACCCTCTCGAGCAGCTCAACATCCCTCTTAAACTGGGGAGCCCAGAAC
>WEKX01013257.1:30069-44791 GCA_013390025.1 Pitta sordida | reverse complement strand
TAAGCCAAGACTGTTGGTAAATTATGGAGAGTGGCTTGGCGAGTTCATCTGCTAGTTCTTTCATGACCCTCGGATGGATTCCATCTGGTCCCATAGACTTATGAGGGTCCAAGCCACTCAGCAAGTCTCTGACTACCTCCTCTTGGATTACAAGGGGGTTATCCTGCACCCCAGCTCCTTCCATGCCCCTGCTGATCCAGTTGTCCTGCGGGCATTTTGTTTTGCTATTAAAAACAGAGGCAAAGTGTGCATTAAGTATTTCTGCCTTCTCCTCATCTTTGGTTACTATATTACCCTCTGCTCCACAGACACATTGGAACTGAAAAGAGGTCTCAAGTGCTTCGGGAGGCTTCACATCTAGCCAGGAACTTGGTTCCAGTCCCTTCCCCTCCTTTCCAGTCTGGGGGAGGAAAACTGAACGGACATTAACAAAGAGGGGTTTTTTTTGTTGTTATTCCTAAGCTCTCTGGAGCTGGGCTTTCAGTTATAAATCTGTGTATTTTAGTTAATAAATAATTTTTTTCTCTTTTTCTTCACTTCCCTTTGAGGAAAAGAGATTATTCTATTGGATTTCATGGGGGAGGTGAAAATAACACCAGAATCTTACTCTAAACTGCTCCATCACATCTTCCTCATTGTAAACTTGATAAGAATAAATTAATCATTTCTAATAAAGATTAGAACTGTGACAACTGCAATCCAGGGAAATGTTATTCAGTAACTTTTTATCTGCCATTTAAAGTAAGGTTCAGTAAGTATGGAGTCGACTCTACACTCCATGAATTATGTTAATTAAAAAACTCAACAAAACATCTAGTCAGAATCAAACGTATTTTTCTTCTGGTAAAAGCAATGAAAGTCTAGACTATACTGAAAGACTTAAAAATCATGTATACTCCTCTGAAATGTCATTTGTGGTCACAAGCAAGAATATCAGAGAGTTCTCTCAAAAAATAATTATTTCTTATTTTTAAGTTTTCAATATTTTTCTTGAGTTTTGGAGGTCACATACTTCCATGTGAATTTGAGCAACAAAGTCGAAAAGCTTGAATTTACATGTTGTGAGACCAGGGAAAAATTGTTCCTTCTTTCATAGATGAACTCCCCCTCCCAAACCACTAATAACTGCCCCTGTTTGCTCACCTTAAGTTTGTCTGTGTATTTACCAATTCTACCTTCCAGTGTTAGGTTTTATCTACCTTTTTTCTTGTTATTGTTGTTTTTTATTTAGGTCAAAAAATTTGGAAATTCACTAAAAGCTATAATGCAGAGGCGAAAAAGTTCATGCTTCTTTTGGGAGATTGGAATGTGCTGGTCTTTGAGCTTGACTGAAGACCTTATTGAAAAACATTACTGTTAACTAATGATCTACATTTTTAAAGAAAATATTAACAGCTTAAAGCAGAAGCATATCCATGAAAAAGTTCCAGAGATTAGTAAATCTCCAAGGGGCTCTTACAAAAGAGTCTGTCTGTCTGTCCATATTCACACTGTATCACATCACTACTGTACATAGCTGTAAGTACTTGTTCTGTTTGGAAGATCTGTTATGAGTTTACACTATCATAATAGTATTCCTAGAGCATGAATTATGGTACACCACTAGTGCAGTCTTTTAACTTATGAACATTAAAGTTCAGTAGCATGTAGATGGCAAACCACAGGGACTGTTATCCCCTTTCACTATTTGCTCAGACAGCAAAGTACATATATGAGCACAGGAAATTAAGCTTATCTCCTGAAGAACCTTTGAATAGCAGATATCTTTACTGGGCACAAATCCATATGTTCTTTTGTTCAGTAATACGAGATGCAAACAGGTACAGTCATTCAGATTTAATTTCAGACATTTTGTATATTCTAATCAATAAGAATTGTGTTGCTCTGTTTTAGAAGTACTATGTCTTATAAATAAGAAATTGGCTCAGAGTTATCTGGTTGGATACAGTCCACAGTTTGAAAACGTTCGTCCAACATTGTTAGTGTTTGTTACATAGATAGTAGAATATTTATGGACTGGCTGAACCCTAATTTTCGTAGATCAGATTCAGCTCTTGAGTGAAGTTTATAGGAATAAAGTAATGCCATAATTCTGGCATAAAATGCTCATCATCATAGTACCTCACTTCACCTGAACTGTTAACTTTTTCAGAAATATCTCAATTCATATTTGTTGTTTTTATGGCCCTGGACATCATTACACAAATCCCAAAGTTCTGCATGTGTTAATGCACTCTACTTTTTAAACACTGAGAAAATAAAACATTAAAATTTATAAAAATCACTTTCCAGGTGTAACTTTATTACAAAGTAATTCTGATCTGAAATATCAAAACAACATCAGAAATCGTTGCTTACTACTCATTACTTACTCTTCTCCCACCATACCTGAAAAAGAAAAATCCTTGGACACAGATGTGTCTGTTCTAATGATTTATCTTTTCAAAGCATATTGTTCATGACTTTCCATACAATTTTGAATATATTTTGCAAACTGGTTTTGGATATTTTACAGGTATATTTGGTTTCTCTAGAAAAACATGATAACTCTTTTAATATATTCAACAAAACAAAGGTCATAATAAGTTGTAACTCAAATAATTTTATAGAATTTGAATCTGAATCTGTACAGATCTCTCAGGATGTCTGAAAACCTTATGCTAGGTTTAATCTTCACTGACTTTAGGAACTTGACTAAAGTAACTCAAAAACTTATCTGCTGTAGGCTCCTGCTATGCTGAATAATTAGAGACATGTCCTTTCAAAAGCACTTCACACTGAGGAAGTGGTCACTACTTTGCATCATTTTTCTAAACATCTCAGAAGATGATACCTTTATATTAATGCCTCATGCTGGTCTGCTGTACATTTGATCTCTCTCAAACAGCCTGTGGACATGGCACCTGAGGACAATGGTTTACCAGTAAAAGTGGTAATGGTGCAAGGTTGATGGTTGGACTTGGTGATCTTAAGAAGTCTTTTCCAACCTTTATAATTCTATGATACTAACAGAAACAACAGTCACTATTCCAGAATTCAGGAGAAAATACAGCTTTTTCAGGAACATAGCTTAAACTTCATAATACGATTCCTTGAAAGTGAAAATACAAGGTTATGCTCCTTATCACAGAATCACAGAATCCAATGAGTTGGAAGGGACCCACAAGGATCATCTAGTCCAATTCCCCAGCTAACGCTCATACAAAGACTGAACGCACATCCCATAGTGGTGAACATAAACCTAGTTCCCTCACAGGCTCTTATCATGGCAGTTTATCAAACAGTACAGGTTTTATTGAAGAATCTTTCTTCTTCAACACACAATACTTAAGTCAATAGAGATTTGTACAGAGAAGAGAGAAGCTCTTTCTGAATAACAGTTATACAATATAAGCTACATGTGTATGTAACAATAAATTTGAAAAGACATACATGCAAAAGTCATACAGAGGACATCACCATGTTTTAAAGGTACAAATAAAAAATATTCTGGTGTTTGGAATTCCCTGAATTTCATCTGTTTCATTTTCTCAAGCCTTAATACTGCAATAATCTTTCTTTCTTTCTTTCTTTCTTTCTTTCTTTCTTTCTTTCTTTCTTTCTTTCTTTCTTTCTTTCTTTCTTTCTTTCTTTCTTTCTTTCCTCCTTTCTTTCCTCCTTTCTTTCCTCCTTTCTTTCCTCCTTTCTTTCCTCCTTTCTTTCCTCCTTTCTTTCCTCCTTTCTTTCTTCTTTCTTTCTTTCTTTCTTTCTTTCTTTCTTTCTTTCTTTCTTTTTCTTTCTTTCTTTCTTTTTTTCTTTCTTTCTCTTTCCTTCTTTCTTTCCTCCTTTCTTTCCTCCTTTCTTTCCTCCTTTCTTTCCTCCTTTCTTTCCTCCTTTCTTTCTTTCTTTCTTTCTTTTCTTTTCTTTTCTCTTCGTTATACCTAAAGACTGCACACAAAAAACATTTTGGGAATAACTAAAAGAAATACCCACATGAAGGAGAAAGAATACACAGCTTGTATTGATCTTGACATTTTCCCATGTTGCAACCAAATGAACAAGCCACAGGTGCAACCAGAAATAGCAGGTGATCCAACCAAACTGTTATTGTGATGGGAATAAGTATGTTTTTTGTCCATAATGTATTCATCTCAAGACACATCAGTCCATCTGTTATATATTTACTAGCAGTGTTGATTTCTGCCAGAACTTTTTTAAATTATGCAAATCTGAATGTATAAGCCTTAAAGATATATTCAATACTTCTTATTTCTGTTTTCCATGTCTGGAGTCTTCAAATAATTAATTTAATAGCACAACTAACATTCAGTAACATAAGCAAGTTGTGCTCTTATAGAATTATTCTGCATCAGAAACATAGGGAGAGAAGAGTTAGGAAGACACAGGAAGATTTCAATATAAAAAGTATCATATTACAATCAGGCATGTCTTCATAATTCCTTTATTTTCTGTATGGTTGTTCCAGCATTGTTCCTTCTTATGAAGGTTCTTGCTAACCTGCTATTGAACCAACAGAAAGACTTATCCAAACCACTGAATACAGTGAATCCTCTCTGGATCGCGACTTTTCCTTCACGACCTCGCACATTTGCGATGTGAATTTATCTCAGTTTTGATTCCACCATTTGAGCAATTTTCTGGCTCACGCATGCCTAGTGCCTCTGCTCCACCGAGAGGCAGTGCCGGAGCTCCCAGTGGGACAGCGTTGGCCTGGCCCAACAGGGGGGGCCAGGAGTCACGCTGCCCCTGTTACTCTGAGCGCAGCTGGGGAACTGAATCCCCGCAGGCGCGTGTTACTGTTTCCATGGCTACAAGTGGGGAAGGAAAGTGCCGCAGGAAAGTGCGGCTGGGCTGGCCGCAGCGGCCATGCTCACTCCGCTGCCACAGCTGAATCCCCCCCGCCCCGCGGGGCGCTGCCGGCAGTACGCAGGACAGGCGGTGCAGGCGGTGCGGGATGGGACGGGTGGCGCGAGACGGGGTGAGAGGCACGGGACGGGGCGAGCAGCATGGCACAGGGTGGACCGCGCGTGGCAGGCAGCAGGCATATACAGTGGGGCTGGGGAGAGGGCAGGAGCAGCGGCATGGAGTTTGGTCACGGCGGACCTGCGGATTCTCGGGGTTGGGATGGGAGGTCTCCCGAGTCAGAGGGGGCTCAGAAACCGTTCCCTTTTCTTCCCCATGCTCAGAGAGTCCGAAGGGAGAAGCCCTGCAGAGTTCCGGGGGTGGAGCAATGGGCGTGGCCTGCATGCATATTAACAACCTGCAGTTCTTTGCGAGGTTAGGGTTTCGTGACAGCATTGGCCTGTCCTTTTCCTCGCTATGGAGGGGGTGTAACTGTACTAATAATTTTATGAAGAACTATGTTATGAAAAGGAAGGCACAGTCATGCCTTGGTCATTCACACTGTCATATTTGCAGCCTCATCAACTCACGGATTTTTTCCTGCGAATCTGCCTCAGTGATTCGCGGAGCTTCCCAGTCAACACATGCATGGTGCCTCTGCTTCACTGAGGGGCGGCACCAGAACTCCCCTTGGGGTGGGACTGGCACGGCGCCCGCAGGCAGCACCTCTCGCTTGCTGGGGACAGCCACACATGGTGTTTACATGGTGGTTACATGGCATTTATAAGTCCCGCGACGCCTTTAGATGTGCCGCGGTCCCCTCTACACTCCTCTGTATCTCCATGGCAGGTCCCTATTGGGGAGGGCTTATACATACCCTAACACACAGCGCCGCAGCATGCCTCAGACGACACAGGGACCCGTGTGGGGATCCTTCAGTGCCGGCTGTCCCTGGTCTGCCTGGAGCCACAGGGTCAGCATGGCTCCATTATGAGTGCTGCGGAGGTTGCATGCTATTAAATAAGTCCCACTGTGCCTTTAGACGCCTTGGTCCCTGTCCTGGGAAAGGCTTATGCACGTGTACGTAGTCTAACACGCTGCTGGAACATGCCTCAGGGCACACGGACTGACTCCCACCGAGCGTGGGCTGAGCGTACACAGGGCCCTGCTCTGTCTTCTTCAGTATCCATCCCAGTACCCAGCCCTACAGCCTCTCGCCACCACTGCCACTGACAGCGTCGCCACCATGGGCACTCCAGAGGCTCTCACAGTGGTTTGATAACATTAAACTGTTGAGAAAGTCTGCATAAAAACATTCCACAGCCACCTACAGACAGGTTCACACACAGGGACATGTCTGTCTATGCCTGGCCAGGGTCCCCTGGCTGCCTGGGACCTCACACTCATGACCTCTGCCCGGCCGTGGGTACCTACCACCTGACAGGGGCCTGGGCCATGCCACCAGACTCGACCAGCTGCCCACCTCTGCCAGGAGTTAGGAAACCTTAAACTGTAATACATGGCATGGCATGGGTCCTGTCTACTGTTCCAGCCGGGGCAGCCAGACTGGAGTTGCCAGCGCATATGAGCATATGTGCATATGCAAATATGCATAGTCTTAGACAAAGCACTTCTACCTGTGCTAGCCACTGCAGTTAAAGGGAAAACACTCCCAGCAGTAAGGGGCTTCGAGATTTTTCAGGGTTGCAAAGTTGCCATATTTATGGCAATAATTTGCAATGTTAATGACCGGCTTGAATTCGCAGATTTAATGTTCCACAGGAGCCTTACAAAACCAAAATTCTGCAAATAGGGAGGTATGAGTTTATTTAGAAATGGGCAAAAAGTTGAACCACTATATTGGTCCAAGCAAGAAAATACCTTCCAATACCTTTTAGAGAAAATATATGGGTGCTCTGGAAGTAGAATTAATATCTGAAAGGGCAGAGACTACTGTGTTGTTCCTACACAGGTCTTTGACCAGACACACATTAGCATGATAGATGGACTAGTCTGACTAGCCTAATCTAGCTGGATTAGGCTAGACTAGATATGGACAAGATCTGCACTAGATCTGGACAAGGACAGATCCTGCAAGGTATTTATCATGTCTTCATCTTTACTCTTAGAACTATAAACACATCTACAAAGTTAAACTAGTATTTCCTGAACAAAATGTTATTTCCAGTTTCATGTATGTTTTTTGAATCTAGCAATCACATCATACATAAACTTAACGTGTGCTCAGCTTTTACTGTTCCTATTCTCACCTCATTCTCTTTGACATTTCCAGAGGCAGCAAAATTGTGGTTTGTGCCTCATTCCCTCCTTATGTCTCTGGCCCTTTCATTTCTGGTTGTCCATTTACTTCAGTAGGATGAATTGGGAATGTGAGTAGTTTACCCAACTGATTGGTGATTGGGACATAATTCTAGGAAATAAGAAAGGCTAAATCACAGACTATTCTTCTCAAATCCTTTGCAATCTTTCTCATCATTTAATCATTGGGTCATAACTACACCGGCCTTGACAACTCCTTCCTTTTGTGATCCAATTAGCAACATCAAACGTGCAACATCAGTGTTGAAAATGTTTTAAGGTGCATATAATATCATGTGTATGTAAATATTTAAAAAAAAAAAAATACATGCAGCTGCTATCATACTGAATTAATTTCAGGAAGAAGCCTGGAACGGGAACTCTTCCAATTAGGTGGTTGTGGCTACCCTGCTTAGAGACAAAGAAATGTGGGTGTAAGTTGTTTTGTGCTAGCTGATCTCAGTGTCAGAAAATAGTTTTAGGTTTCTTTTTTAAACTGCTGTAAACATAACCATGCAGACAGAACACAATATTTGTGAACCAAATACACTGACCACTTTCTGTACACTGGTACTATTTAAACAATTAGTGTTTGAGATGGTTGCAATATACACCTGTTTTGAATTTTTTTCACTCTTTCCTCCTGGACTGAACTCAGGTGGCCATTTCTTTCATCAGAGGATGCCAGGGTGGGCCGGCATGTTTGCAGGCTGGTCGGCTCGTACCCTTTCCTCGCCACTAGGTGCTGCCAGTTGGCCCAACCCTCAAGAGAGCTGTGGATGGCCAGGGGTGCATTTCCTAGACCCCTGGCTTGGTGCACATGAACGGGGAAAGGGTGACATCCTGCAGCCCCGCGGGAGCCTGCACTGATGGCGGTGGATGCCGGACCCACGGTCGGGCATATTTTCCCCATGGCGGCACCACACAAGTGGCAGTGGGTGTTCGCTCCAGTCCCAGCAGTAGCACATGGAATGCAGCTGGGGGCTGCCATGTCGTGACATGGACTAGTGTCTCTTCTGGAGTTAGTGGAAGACAAATAAAATTGGTGGTTTGGAGCTGCTCCCCATGAGACACAGATACAACAATCGTGGGATGGGGTAGACAGGCTTTTGAAAAGTTGCTGCTTCTGGAATCTCACTCTCTGCTTCCTTTGGACTGCTCCCAGCAAGGTGCTGTGCCAGATCCAGCTATTCGTGGAAATCTTCACCTTCCCTGTATTTCGGCCAACCCAAGTTCCAAAGGTAAAAGACTGCATCCTACCCCGTCCTTGCGACAAGAGGCAGACTCTGGGCTCTGCCTTGCTGCTTGAATGTTTTTTGTTACAGTTTTGATCCCTTTTGTGGTTTGTGGTGCTGCTGGCTGGTGTGGGTCTGGGTCCTGCTGCATTGGGGTTTTTCAGGGCTGTGGCGGGGCTTGGATATATACATTTTCATTTATATTTTGAATAAAACTTGTTACATCTCTAACAATCTCTGTCTAGTGGTGATAACTAACCCCTCTCACTAGCTCAGACTGAGACATAACTTTATTTGTTTTCCCCTGAAAATTTTTTAAATCACTCAGAACATATCACAGGCCCATATGTTCTAACTTTTGCTGTAGATAACTTTTAAAAGAAAGGCCTTGCTGGAAAATGTTCTATATGGTTGATAAACCTCTCCTAAGTGACTAAAATGATATTCCCTTATCCACAACTGGGTCTTTATAGTCTTCCTTATTATATGTAGAATAGGAATTAGAGTGGCACTCAAGACTACATGAATATTAGTAAATAGAAGTGATGCAAAAATTGTCTGTAAGGTATTCATTTTTGCAGATCTAAAAAAATGCCAGGGGACATAATCAAATTATTCACTAGAAAATTCTAGAACATTGTTTGAATCTTTGCACATAACCTTTTATTTACAAGTATATTGGCACAGACTTAGTCCTCAGGAATACAATCTGTGGCTTGTCATAGCATGCATCTAACTTCACAGGTTTCATAACAAGCAGGGTAGATTCAGTTGTGAAAGAGAAGAGAGAGACATGTTAAGTAGTGTGATTATCTTGCCTCAAGAATAGTGCCAATACAGTAGCCCCCACGTGTNTGTGTGTGTGCCATTGTATGTCAGGGGCTGTGACCGCTGCTCAGACAGCTCTCACCGCTGGCCCCTCTCTCAGGTCCCCGCTCCGAGCTGGCCCTAGTCTCAGAACCCGGCTCGGAGCCAGCCCCTCCGCTCCCGGCTCCAGGCCGGCCCCACAGCTCCGGGTTTGCCCCTCGCCCCTCGCTCACCTCAGCGTAACACAGCCAGGCAACGGAGACAAGTCCCGCTCTCAGGACCATCCTCCAGACCTTATATGGGGAGAGGGCGTGGCTACGGGCATGGTGTACTCAGCTACGTAGTGGGTTCTCTATCTTTGCGGACTTCACAACTCGCAGGCGGTGGACCAGACCCAACAGCCCGCGAGTAACAGGGGTTCACTGTAATACCAAGATTGTGGATTTGATCCCCTTATGGGCCATTCCCTTAAGAGTTGGACTGAATGATCCTTGTGAGTCACTTCCAACTCAGAATATTCTGTGATACAAAAGTGTGCACTGAGTTGTAGCAAGTTGTCATTGTTCTCCTTCCTCCTGACGTGTTAGACCTGATTTTATTGGCACAGACACTCAAGGACTTCAAGTTGTATCATACATGGTTGTGCTAACTAAATATATGTAGGAAAGAACCCTGTTCTTTGATAGTGACACACACAGCAAAAGGATTTGGTATCTCCCATACCATTTCTCAGCCATAGTAGAGATGCATACTGGTAGATATTACTGCCATACTCCTAATAGAAATAAACAAATGCTGTTGATTGTACTTTACACTTCAAATGTGTTTTGCTTCTTTCTTGCTCAATCATCTGTCCGGTTACAGAGCAGATTTCCACAGGTTATTTTCTGCAGAAACTAAAAATATCTGTAACTGAACAGAGTTCTTAAAACTTTGAATTAATCTAGCTGTGAGAATACAAATATTTGAAACTATTATTAAGTTCTTTTGAAACTTTTAACCAAAATCAGCTCAACCAGCTTTTAAAACTCTACCAAGTTTCAGGCTTTAGACTGTCTATGTGGTTATTATTATTTTGTTTTTAGTGTCTGACATAAACCACTGAAAACCAGTGTTTATGTCAGACTTTCTGTCGCAGATAGAGAAGCTGAATAAGCTTGTTTTTATTTCCTTTTATTCTACATATAAGGAATCAGCTTCTCAAAACATACAAATTGGTCAAAGAGATCAGGAAAATATAGAGAAAATTATAAGACTGCTGAAAGGCATATCTGTGTAAGACCAGGCATGTATATATACCAGACACAACTTACACTCCTTTCAAGGCTGTTGAACTACTTCAGATTTTCAGTGTCATAGTTCAGAATATAGATTCCAAGCTAAATTATATAAAAGCTTAAATAGAGAGGTGGTTTAATCTTTGTCTCTCAAGAGAGAACTTTGAACTTAATCTTTTACAGAAAGCACTGTTTGAGAGTTTTGCGGGACTTTATATTTTATCCTTCTACTCACTGTGATTATAGGTGTCTGTTTCAGGACTCAATCTTAACAATATTTTCTCCATTAGCTCAGACAGATAGACATAGAATTGTACCAAATTCAGACCACTTAAATCACAGAATCACACAGAATCACAGAATATTATGAGTTGGGAGGGACCCACAAGGATCATCTAGTCCAACTCACCATCTAACACCCGTACAGAGACCGAAAGCACATCTCAGAGCAGTAACACAAACCTAGTATTCAGTTGAAACACAGATAACAAAAACAGATCATAAGAATAGTATTTTTCCCCATTGTAGATATTGTAAATTGATTAGTTTGGGTCTAGACATCTTCATAACCAGTCAAGGAAAGGTTATACTTTCCACACAGGGGAAACAAATACACAAGGCCTGATCTCTGTATATGGCTGTCATAAGAGTTAAGAAACAAAAAGCTAAGAACAGGGAAGCGATGAGAGAGTAGCTAAAGCGACCAAATATATATTTGACATAAGTGGTGTCTAGGCTGCTTCATTTTTTTGTCTTTCCTCCCTCCACCTACAAAAGAGATGACATTCAAATTCTAAGGAAGAGAAGTGAAGACTGCAGATAGGCTTACAGACGTTTCTAGATGTGTATAAAATGCATGTCTTACAATGATTTATGATTTTAAAAAAAGATAAATGGACAGTTCTGGCACACACTGTTGAAAGGTTAGTGCTTAAAACTCTGCTTAAGGTGAGAGGAATATAGACCAGAGGTAGCTTAAGAACAGTCTTGAAAAGGCAAATTAAAAGATGGTATTTCGTGTAATAGAAATGGTAAGATCCTCAAAGATCTAAAAATTTCTGGTGAAACAAAGTTAGGAGTCTGAAAAGTGTTGTTATTTTGTTTTGTGGAGACATATCATGGACCATTGTAATGGGTTTTCCCCTGGCTGGATGCCAGGGGCCCGAATGGTCGCTCAGTCCCTATAATAAGATGATATACAAAGGGTGGTTTGGAATAAGGCAATTTAATATAGCACAAATGAAGCAAAGCAAAAGCCCGCACAGAAGCAAAGCAAAATAACTAACCTCTACTTCCCCATTCGCAGAAGTATCCACATCCAGGGAAGTAGGGCCTCTATGCGTCTCGGGAAGAACAATGAATGCCCCCTGTCCTTGCTCCCTTCCTCAGCTTTTATATCTGAACTGACATCATATGGTATGGAATATCCCTTTGGTCAGACTGGGTCAGCTGGCCTGCTTGTGTGCCCTCTCAAAATCTCATCCTCAGTTAGGGGGAAGGGGCAGTGTGCCCAGCTGTAGTCAAAACACATGTATGTTATCAACACCCTTCCAAGGCACAGCATTGTGAGGACTGCTGTGGGCTCAGACAGACACAATACAACCATGAATAAGAGTTAATGTGCAAGAAGAGTCTGCAAATTTAGATACACCTGTCAATTAAGTGTCAATTAAGACAGAGTATGAATTCAATTTAGAAATACTTGAATAATATATAGAGAGAAATAAGAACTTTACTGGGAGAAAGAAAAAATTTAATATAACAAATATATATATATGTTTGAACAACAACAATAACAATATCAACAACAATAGAACAATGAGGGCTGTAGACAGCTGGGAAAAAACCAAACACAAGGAGAGGCCAAGTTCAAGGGAGACCAGAGAACCTCTGGGATTCCAGGGGCAGGGGAAAAGGGTCCAGGGTAGGCAAATCAGTGGAGTAACAGCCGACGATCTTTTTCTGAAATGTCCGAGGGGCTGCAGGGAGATCCAGTGGCTGGCAGGGAGAAGGCTGTACTGAGATGAAGAGTCAAGGTCCACGTGGTCTTGGGCAAAATGGCGGCAGTAGAGATCAGAGGAGAAAATGAGGCTTCCTCAGTCCAAAAGATCAAAAAATCCTCATCTGTGAGGCCCAGGAGGTGTAGTTATAGGGCCTCAGGCCCCTCCCATGTCACATGCCTTGTGGGCATGTCTTCACATGCCATTGGCCATCACTCAGCCTCAACCTGCCCTGGCTCTTGGGCCCCTCCCCTAGTCACATGCCTTGCCAGGAAGGGAAGATAAGAAAAAGAGGAGAAAGCCCCTCCCCTAGTGACATGCCTTGCAAGGGAGGGAAGGGCAGATAAGAAAGGAACCCTATTGTCTGTTCCAATAAAAAGGAGAAAAGTTTTACAATAGAACAATAGGGCCCTTCCCATAACAGCATCTGTAACAGGTTTTCCCCTGGCTGGATGCCAGGGGCCCGGATGGTCACTCAGTCCCTATAATAAGATGATATACAAAGGGAGGTTTGGAATAAGGCAGTTTAATATAGCACAAATGAAGCAAAGCAAAAGCCCGCGCAGAAGCAAATCAAAAGAACTAATCTCTACTTCCTCATCTGCAGAAGTGTCCACATCCAGGGAAGTAGGGCTCCTACGCATCTGGGGAAGCAGTCATCCAGAACAATGAATGCCCCCCCCGTCCTTGCTCCCTTCCTCAGCTTTTATATCTGAACTGACATCATATGGTATGGAATATCCCTTTGGTCAGACTGGGTCAGCTGGCCTGCTCATGTGCCCTCCCAGAATCTTGTCTTCAGTTGGGGGAAAGCGGCAGTGTGCCCAGCCGTAGTCAGAACACTTGTGTGTTATCAACACCCTTCCAAGGCACAGCATTGTGAGGACTGCTGTGGGCTCAGACAGACCCAATACAGCATCTTAGAAGTAAAATAAAGATATTACCCCACTCACAAACAGGACAATGAAGGGGCATCATGGGAGAGGTCAAAGAAGGCTGTAAAGAGCAAAAATAAGGTATTAAAAGAGGGAGGCTAAACAGTGTTCAAAAGGGGAAAAAATATAGTTAATATTACAAAATATTTTCTACAGACAGTGTTCATCTTGGTCCATTACCTCAGCTAGTGACAAGGAAAAAATTGTCCAAGCTATTGCATAAGTCATTAAAAGTAGGTAAATCACACATTATAAATGCAAACGACAGTAGCTTAGACAATAATCTCAGATGAAAATCTTCACACTAGAGAGGCCTAAAAGGGGAGGATACAACATGAACTAAGAAAAGTGAAAAAAAGAAACAGATCTGAAATATAAGTATATAGAAAACCCACAAAAAGTTATACTACAATTATACCCCCTCCTTTTCAAGAAACGGGTCATGTCAGAGGTCTTGCAGAAAGTCAAACTCGCAAATACATGCCGGTCATTGATATGCATGCAGACCATGCCCATCGCTCTACCCCCAGCCAATCAGGAGCACTGGGGAGTCTCTTTGACTCCTCCCCATGGGCTCTCGCAGCACAGGGCAGGAAAGGGAAACATTTCTGTGCCCTGTCTCCCTGGGGAGATCCCCCGAGAATCCCAAGACTTCTCTTCAGTCATGCTGCCGCTTCCACAGCTGCATCTGGGGCTGGGCTGCTGCGACCATGCGTGCTCACACGACCCTGCCAGAAGACCAAACCTCGCACCGCTCCTCCCCCACTCCCTGTGCCCTAGTGGCCGGCCCCATGCTGTCCCAGCCCGCCAGGGCTGCCAGTGCACTGCTGCCATCATGAGCACTTGCCCTGCCTCCATGGTGGGGAAGGGGTGTCCCTGAGCTCTGCTCGACATTCTTGCACTGAGTCTCAGCAGCTACCTGGTCATACTGCCGTGTGACCCTTCCACTGTAGGTACTGGCCATGGAGACACACAGGACTGGGTCAGGGACCAGGACATGGTGCCGCAGGGCTCTAAACCCCACAGTGAGTCGAAAAAACCATGCGCCCTCCCCACATGGCCAGCCCCGTCCCGCCCCACAGGGACCACCAGCACCACCCCTCAGTAGAACAGAGGTATTGCGCATGCATCAGCTGGGGAACCTCGCAGATGCCTGACACTGAATTGCTAGAATTTTTCATCGCAAATCCACAGGGTCGTAATGGAGGGGTTGCAATGTAGTGGGGATTTACTGTATTAATATTTATGTTTCCCCAAAGAAAGCTCTAAAGTAATAACTGGGTAGGCAGGAGGAACACTGGTGGATG
>WEKX01013257.1:0-19143 GCA_013390025.1 Pitta sordida | reverse complement strand
CAGGTAGTTGTAAACAGCAATGAGGTCACCTCTGAGCCTCCTCTTCTCCAGACTGAACAATCATGGGAGAGCAGGGAATAATACCTACCTCCGTGGGACCCCTTTAGGGTGCAAGGACGCTCCCATGGGAGTACCCAGGGAAGTGAAGGACACTTCTCTCGTTACCATGAGATTGCTTAAGGGAATAGAAATCAACATCTTTGGTACAGTGAGATTGTTTTAGTTAGCTGCAGGCCTGTCTGACTTCTCAGCTTCTCAGGCCTTTGCTCTTTTTCATGCTGTGAAGCTGTTTAGCTAAATGTGGCTTGTTCCTACAGGGAACAGAAAACAAAAGAGTATTCGTGTATAAGTCTGTTTTAATTAAGATATACCCCTTAAAAAAAAAAAAAAAAAAGGTTTACTTGACACCTGTCAAAAAGCTTGGGTGACAGGCATTGTTTCTCAAACTATTCACATACTAGAATCTAATCAATTTGTCTAAATTACCAATCATAATTTGCATACTTTATGGAATGCTTCAATCCATATTTTTTCCTGTGTTTTATCATCATAAATTTTCACTAATTATCACAAATTTAAATAAGAATTTTATAATTCACTTGATAACATTGCCATTGGTGCAAAAAAACCCAGTAAAATTTGAGTTTCTAACTTTGCATGCCAGTCTTAGCCTTTTCTTTAACAAAAAGGCTGAGAAAATCAGCATTATTAGACTCAGTTATAAAGCACAGTAAAACAAATTTCAAGTTCTTTGAGGAACCACAGAACTAAGGAGAATTATCTCATCCAAATATTAGTTTTGTTTCCTCATGTGGGAATTCTGTCAATTTTTTTTTATGTAGATAGCTCGGTGTAGAGGCTGGAAGATCTTGAAAAGTTATGGATCCACCTCTAATTCATTTACTATCCAATTAGCCATAATTTAAAGCCTTAGTTAAACAAATCATGAGAGCTATTAAAACTTCTGAGATTTGAGAATGGATTCCCTTATGCCATGCCTTATTTTTCTACTTATAATATCCATCTATCCTAGCTATTCCAACCTCTCACCATTAGCCTGCATGTGTACTATATGGAGATTTCAGAGTTTGATTATTTGCTGAGATTGTGGCATGGTGTGAACCACTATAAACTAGTGTATGCATGCTTTTGAATTTGAGAAAACGAGTACAGAAGTTTAAATCCATGAGAACACTAGAATTCAATGGTGCAGATTCTTGATCTGGTTTCTCTAGTTTCATTCTCTCTAGTTTCATTTTGGGTATTTTTACTTCAAAGTAGATCTCTAAGAGAAATCTATTTTGATTTTAAATATCTATGTATTAATATCTGTCTACAACAAGCTTACTTAAAAAAAACCACTAACAAAACCACAAAATCGCCCCCCAACCCCCTACCCAAACACAACAACAAATAAACAAAGAAAAAAACCCTTTAAACCAACCAAAAAAAACCCCCTAAAACAAAACCCAAACACTTTTTTTTTTTTTTTTTTTCAGAATGTAATACTTTGGCTTGGTTTTAAAACTCATCTTCTCATCCTGGTCATCTGCAAGCTCAACACCATCTGTGGAGACATTTATGCCCAAACTACTCTAAGTTTCTACGTAACTAAAACCCAGACTGACAGTGACCTGCAGTGAGGCAAGTTCCATAAAAAATTACTGGTATACTCATATCATTAAAATAGCTTTTAATTTTTTCAAGATCAATAGAATTCATTTTATTGCAAAAAGAAAGCTATCTATTCTTTCCACAGATAAACACACATAAAAAATTGCTCAGCAGCCAGAAGAAAACTAACCATTTCAAGAAGTTTCAGCAGTCATATGGCTGAAATCATATGGTGGATATTGGCTACCAAATACACAGAGGTTGATCACCATGAGAAATCCCGCGATAGATCAGGGTCATCACTGCAGAGTTATGTTCTCATCTCTGTGGTCTTCTGTTCATTAGAACCATACTTCAGTAACCTCTTCCCGATTTTTTAATTAACTCAATATTCAATTATATGTTACTGGAAAATTTGCAGGTCTTGTACCATTGCTTTCTGCATCCTAATTTTCTCTTGTACTTTTATTGCATAAGCTAGATATGTAAAAAAGCATAAACCCAAAAGTTAACAAGAACCACTGAAACTATCTTTTGTTAACTTGTATAAGCAATAAATTCTTCTACTCACTTTGCAAGTTGCCCTTAAAGCAGAAAATCATTATGGATTTGGTCACAGAGGCTAATAAAACTAACAACCTAATTGAAAAATATAACTACACTGATTTAAAGCACATGATTAAAAGTTTGATACCCCAAACTATAGTCATTAGTGTAGCATTTATGATTCAATATCTCTATTGTGTTTGCAGAATTAGCTTCTTGTTCTGTGGAAGAATCTATGATGAATATGTATATTAAAACCCCCTCTATTCATGTTGCATAAATATGCAAGAACATTTTTAATAAAATTCTTTATATCACCTTTCATTCCATTCTATTACTTTCACATGTAATATGCCTTTAGTGTCTCACGTAGCATACCTAAAAAGAGATCACCTGTAGAGATTGAACCTGAAAATATGAAGTCTCTTCAATTTGAAAGAAAGGAACTGCATGTCAATAACACAGACCTCATGGTCTACTCATTCAATACAATGAATACAATCCAGATACCCAATGTAAAAGCAAGATAAGGTGGTTATCTGGACCATTAGTTTTTAATTGCTTTGGATGCTGGTCTTTCCACATTGACTGAATGAATGAGCCCTGCAGCAATAGGTAAAGCCAAAGGAGATTGGTTTGATTGATAATAAGCCAATGTCCTTTTGTGGACCCTGCTATTAGTTTACAAATGGAAAAAATCAGAAAAATTCTGTATATCACAGAATCAACTAGATTGGAAAAGACCTCTGAGATCATCAAGTCCAACCTTTGACCTAACACCACCTTTTCAACAAGATCATAGCACTCAGTGCCACATCCAGTCTCTTAAATACTTCCAGGGATGGTGACTTCACCACCTCCCTGGACAGTCCATTCCAATGCCCAGTCACTCCCTTTGTAAAGAACTTCCTCCTCATGTCTAATCTAAACCTCTATCTTTGTTTTTGCCATACAGTTATATTATTAATAAAGCTGCAGCAATTAATTTTCCCAAAACTGAGTCTGTTTTGCCTATTACAGCCAAGTGATCCTTAGTCTATCTTAGCCCATCATTTCCCCCACCCTGTCCTGTTGAGGAGGAGAAGTACAAGGGCAGCTGGGTCAGCATATGGCAGCCAGGCAAGGTCAAATCACCATAGTGTATATATGCCTGCATACGCGCACCATTTTAGGTACTTGACTAATAATTTATATTAAAAGACACAAGAAAACAAAACAGTTGCCTTCTGTAATGCAGTTAACAAGATAGTATCATTTCACTTAATGTCAAAAGCTACTGTAATGATGGTGGGGGTTTTTTTAATTGTAAAATCAAAGAATTATTGTTAAACAAATGTTTTGCAGAAATACTCCGACAATCCTACAGTGTTTCTTAGAGATTTCTGATAAATAGTGTCTTCCAATAAGAAAAGAAAGATTTAAGGATTGCTTTCCCTACAACAATCTAAAACATAATTAAAACATTATTAAATGTATCTGTTTAATACAATAATTTGGGGCATATTCCCAAGTAAATCAGTATAACAGTAAACTTGAATAGATGAGAACTCATTTGTACTAAAAGGGGTCTGAAGTAAAATTCACGTTGTTCGAAATTAAAGAATATAACAGATAAACATTTTTAAAGTAACTATTACTCGACTAAAAAAACAACAAAACAACCCTTTATTAAGTCAGATCAATATAAAATAATTCAAAGTTGCATTATAAACCAAAATATCCCATAATATAAACTGTAGCTAAGTTGATAATTAACAAATTAGAAAATTGGGAAGTAAGCAATTAAAAAAATGACATAATGTTTTTTTAAAATTTTAACCATGGGTGTTCATGTAAAAGTAAATGTCAATTCATTCACTATGAAATAATTAAAATATATTTGGAAATCCATATCACTGTAATTGCCAGTCTGGATTTTGCATGACTTTCTCAGGATTACAATATGAAGCATTTGTCTGCAGCAGGTAAAATTGTTCTTGTATCTCTTTGCAGTTACTGAAGTTTCATATTTTGCATTGTTTTTTCTCAGGAATCTGCTACATCAATTTTATTTTTTTTTATTCTTTCTGAAATGACATGATGGACCAATGTTTCTTTTAGGGTAAGAGTAACAGTTAGTATATAGTAGTACCTTTATTGATTTCTTTCAGCTGATCTTCAATTAGTACTGCTCTCTAATTTCCCTTCATCACTATGGGCTTTTCTAAAATGTGAAGCAGAACAGAGACAGAAAGGAGCAGTAAAGGAAGGGATATTAGTTGCAAGGCTCATAACACCATGCTAGTCATGTACAAGTATATCTTTTGGGCTTTATTGAAAACACACAGACAAAGCTAAGAGGTGTTAGGAATATTTTTGGTCACAGTTGATATAAAATAAATGAAAAAAATGTTATTTCTGTCTGTGGAAGTTAAGAGAAACACTGAAATTACAGAGGAAATTAGCTACTTTTTAGTTTAATTCTCAAACAGCTGAAGTTTATGAATACAACTTAGGAACAGGAACTGCAAGGCTGGGTGCTAAACTTATTTCAGAAAGATGGTTCCTTCTGGCCTTGTCCCTAAGACTGCTTTTTATCTTCCTTTTGTTTTTTATCTTATAAACAAGCAAAAATTGCCACTGATAAAAAAGTTCTGAAGAAAGAATTTCAAGGTACATCTCTTCATCCCCGTGTTCAGATTTATCCTACTCATTGCTACCACCCTATATAAATGCTTGGCTGAGCTGGACACAGAAAAAGGTAATTGCAGTTATGTTTCTTAATTTTGGGTGCAGTGCCTTACCTCTGTGTGTGCCTTCCCAGTCAGACAGGCTGAAAGATAATTTCTTAAAAGAACTAGAGAAGAACATCCCTTCCTTTTTTCCTTCCCTTGTCCCTGTATTAGTTGTGCAGTACTCTGAAAAAGGAACATGAACAAAATCTTGCTTGACAGAGAGGGATTAAAACTCAGATAAGCATTCTGATCACTGAGGTTTTATATGAAAATAAAGGTTGATTCTTGTCTTCTGACCTCTTAAATGAAAACAGCTATGCTTGCACTGTTTAGTAAACCCCATTCTATTTGACTGCACCTGAAGTTCCTCTAGGAAGCCTTAATAGCTGAAGTACTTCTTATTAGATGCAAAAATGTCTAGTTTCTGTAATCTGGTGAGATTTCAGCCACATGTATGCACTTATCAAAGGAAGTAGCAGCTCTGCACACTTCAGTTCTCAGATTTTCAGCTTTTGAGTTGGGTTTTTTAATTGAGGGGCCTAATTGAAAGACTTAATTCCAGGCATCCAAATCCTTTGGCCACATTTTCACACAGTATACTATTAAACACTTTTGCACAGTTTTGACTAGCCTGGCTTGAAACTATGAAGGCAGAGTTCAAGACGAAACCATACTCATCCTCAATTTTTTTTTTTTGACAATTATATCACTCTGGGATCAACCCAAAGTGTAAAGTGCTAGTGCTGACACCAAAATCATAATTAAAGTGCCAGGCCAGGTGGCTAATATAGCAGTACAGGCCTACACAAGTTGAGGTGTAATTGCATGGTCAGTTAACAGGAGTAAATACAGGTGTCTACACCGCGAACACTTCCATTAGAGTTAGCTGAGTGACTAGCTGAGCTAGTAATCCTTGCTTCGCCTTAGAGTCAGTCAATGAAACTCTTCCATGTTCAGTGTAAAATGCGTCTTACATTTACACATACATATCAAATAAGTCAGAAAAATGACTATGAAAGAGTCCAGTTGTCTATGGTTTAAACCACCATCCATACCTGGCCAGGATAAACCCCTAAAATGGCTTTGTCAAATCAACCACATAAAGACCACCACATTTTGACATAGAAGACCTATTTATTACCAAGTCAGTTATCTCCTTTTTGAAGGAAAGCAATTGATAGAACGGTTGTGAAGTTCTGAACTGACCTAAACTAATAAGAAGTCTGACCCTTCTCAGCATTGAGTTTTTGAATAGCACAAAGATTCCAAATGTATTTCTGTTACCCTAATTCTTGACATTGTTTCTTCACCATGTTTCAGTGCAAATGTCTGTGAATGCAGGAGTTGCTTCAACTAATAACAGACTTCAGAAGAAACATGAATAAATGAAGATTAACCATGACACTAAAATAGGAAAGCAGTTTCTGAAAGGGTGAAATCATAGCTTTTGTGAAAATCTTTTGCTGTTCCTCTAGAAGCATACATAGGAGAGGGAAGATAACTGAAGACTGGTTTCAGGTCTCATTAAAATACACCTCATTCTCCACCATTAGATTAGATCAGGAGAATATAAAATATATTTTCAGATATTTAAAGTTCGTATATGAAAAAATGCTATTATTTTATCACTATTAAAAACACAGAGTTAAATAATCTTGCCATGTCTCCTTAGTTAAAAAAATGTCAGTTAAATAAAATGTTAAATAAATTCTTTCTGGCACAGATATTTGTATGTATTTTTCATAAGAGACAAAGCAATTCTGTTCTCTGAAGATTATACTAGTCTTAACCTAGTTATGGTTGAAATTAGTATGAAAATACAAATATATTAAAATATTTTTCTGTTATAGATGTATTGTAAATAAATTGCTCAAAATCACTCCCAAGCATGTCTTCTTAAATTAAATAATTTACAAGTCTTTCCAATGTTCTAAATAAAAACATGTAATTCTTATTCCATATTTACATAAATAGTCTGCATAATTGTTCTTTTAGCATGGTTACTGCATTGGTTGATTTGAGTAGTATTAAATATGTATGAATTTCCTGCTATTCCCTAGGGCTCAGAGAAACAAGATGAATCTCAAGAGACTGGTTTAAAGTTTACATTTGAAGAAGAAAAGTCTTACAGATTCAAGCATCTTTGGATCTTTTTTCAACTGCTGATGTCTAATTTTCACTTCAAGTAAATACAGTTATACCTCATCCTTCGCAAGGAAAGGGACAGGCCACGGGCGTTGCAAAACGCTAAACTCACAAAGAAGTGCAGGTCGTTAATGTGCATGCAGGCCACGCCCGTTACTCCACCCCCCCGGCACTCCGGAGCGCTGTGGACAATTTTCCACTCCTTCCCGTGGTCTGTCTTGGCACAGGCGAGCAAAGGGAACCGTTTCTGAGGGGCTGCTACGACCATGTGTACTCGCAGCCCAAACCGCGTGCCGCTGCTCCATCCCCAGCCCCCCAGCAAGGCCCTGGTGCTTGCACTGGCCCCAGGGCCCCGCGCCACCCCGCGTGTGTTCACCCTGCCTCCGCGGTGGGGAAGGGGTGTCCCTGAGCTCTGGTCAGCACTCTTGGAGCCTGGAAAAACCTTAACTTTGCAACACTGCAACAACCCCTGCCGCTTATGACGGGGGGGTGGGGGTCACTATGGGATTTTCTTTCCCTTTAACATCCACCAGTCCCTGGAGAGGCAGTGCTGCCTGGGCTTTGACTGAACTTTGAGTAAGGAATGGCTTGTCTTGTGGTGGTGCTGCGCTGAGCCTCAGCGAAGCACATAGGACCGGGGCAGGGACCAGGCCAGGGTGCCGCAGGGCTCTAAATGCCACTGCAAGATGCAGAAATGGTGCTCTCCAGTCCTGCTGGGCCACGTGGCTGCAGCGCCATGCACCCGAGCTGCCGCACCGAGCGCTGCACTGCCACAGGGCTGCCAGCGCGGGCACAATCATGGGGGGCAAAGGGGGGGGAAGCGGCACGGGGTTTGGTCTGTGGGAGCAACCACAGCAGCCCAGAGAAGCCCGAAGGGTGGCAGAGGGGGGGAAGTCAGGTCGGTATGGGAGTTTCTTTCCCTTTAACATCCACTGGTCCCATGAGGTAGGGGCAGCGCTGCCTGTATGGTCCCAGAGGGTGGGGGAACAGAAGCCTCCTCCTGGCGCAGTGACAGCTGCACCCTCCAAGCACACAGCTTGCCTCATTTTCGTGGGGCAATTTCCCCATTCAGGGATGGGGGCACAGTGCCGCCATTGTGAGCCGCCTCCCCCCAGGCTGGGGTGAGTCCTGCCCTACAGGCACCGTGGTACTGCCCCTCGGCAGAGCAGAGCGACTGCGCACGTGTCAGCTGGCTAGACTCGCAGACTGCTGAATCATAATTGCAAAAAATTTGTTTCACAAATGGGTGGGGTCCTAATGGAGAGGTCACAATGCAGCGGGGATTCACTGTATTTAATAAATAATTATTTCTTAAAGATTTACAGGCAGTGACAAGACTAAGTAAATTATTTGTGTATCTTTTTTCAAGCTTTTAGACAGTCCTACATACAACCAAACAAAAGTAGGACATGATTGATCTTAAGCATACTGACTTTTTGCAACACATTACACTGACAAATTAAAATTTTCTAGTACAGCTGACCAAGTAACTAAATTTCAATACTAGTCTTTAAAATGCAATTCTTGTAACTGTGCCCTCCAAAAAGTGCTGATATCATAGCTATCTCCAGATAACAACTTATAGAAACTATAATTACTAATATTATAAATAAAATAAAATCTAAATAACACAAGTAACATTTTGTCATGCTGATATAGCGCTAATAATTTCTCATGCATAAGAGAATCTTGTGAGCTACAATGTAAGTATTGTACTGATGGCCTTGACATTGTCATTGTTGCCAATGCTGAGCTTACCCAGAACACAAAGTGTTTGCAAAGTATAGCATCCTGCTAAAAGAAGAATGTATTATTTTCAGTCTAATACCCTTCAGTATAGTATATATGTCTTTTTATATTGATCATGCATTCTTAAGAATGCCTTAATGTACTCTTAAATGTTGTGCACAGAATCATGGAATCATAGAATGGTTTGGTTTGGAAGGGACCTTAAAGATCACCTAGGTTGTTCTAAACAGCTGTTTAAAACTGTTCTTAGGCAACTAATGATTAAACTCTTCAAAAATATCAAAGGGGTAAAGAGGGGAAAAAGAACTGAAATAAATAAGGAAATGTTATAATTGTTGTCTGGACTCTTAGTCAAACTATAACAAGATGTTTTGAAATCATCCCTTGTGGGCCTGTAACATATGTGTATATATATGTGTGCAGATTCTTATATGTATACATGTATAAAACCATCTGGTTATACTCGGCACTGGTTAGACCTCACCTTGAGTACTGTGTTCAGTTCTGGGCTCCTCAGTTTAAGAGGGATGTTGAGATCCTTGAGCGTGTCCAGAGAAGGGCAAAAAAGATGGTGAAGGGGCTGGAACACAAGCCCTATGAGGAGCGACTGAGAGAGATGGGTTTGTTCAGTCTGGAGAAGAGGAGGCTGAGGGGAGACCTTATCGCTCTCTACAACTACCTGAAAGGGAGGTGTAGCCAGCTGGGTGTCAGTCTCTTCTCTCTGGCTACCACAGAATCACAGAATCACAAAATATTATGAGTTGGAAGGGACCCACAAGGATCATCTAGTCCAACTCACCATCTAACACCTGTACAGAGACCGAGAGCACATCCCAGAGCATAACACCAACCTAGATCCCTCACAGTCTAGCAGGCCACTCCGAGCCGGAATGGGCCCAGCGTCATCCAGCCCTACACCCCCCGGCTAGACCATGTCACTAAGCTCCTCGTCCAGTCTTCTCTTAAACACCTCCAGGGATGGTGACTCCACCACCTCCCTGGGCAGCCCATTCCAATATGCAATTACTNAGCCTGTCAAGGTCCCTCTGGAGGGCCTTCCTACCCTCCGGCTGTTCAACATTTGCCCCCAGCTTAGTATCATCTGCAAACTTGCTGATGATGGATTCAATTCCCTCATCCGTGTCATCGATAAAGATGTTGAACAGTACTGGGCCCAACACTGACCCCTGTGGGACTCCGCTGGTGACTGGCCGCCAGTCCGATGTTGCACCATTCACCACCACCCTCTGAGCTCGCCCTTCTAACCAGTTTGTAACCCAGCATAAAATGTTCCTTTCCAGCCCGTGCTTTACAAGTTTCTCCTGAAGCTTATTGTGGGAAACCGTGTCAAAGTCTTTGCTAAGGTCCAAGTACACAACATCCACAGCCTTTTTGTCAGTGATAGAACAAGAGGACACAGTCTTAAACTGCATCAGGGGAGATTTAGACTGGACATTAGAAGGCACTTTTTCACAGAGAGGGTGATCTCTCACTGGAACGGGCTGCCCAGGGAGGTGGTGGAGTCACCATCCCTAGAGGTCCTTAAGAAAAGGTTGGATGATGTACTTGGTGACATGACCTAGATATTAGGGTAGTGTGTTATAGGTAGGATGATGTGTTGGTAGTAGGATGGCAACAGGTTAGGTTAGGTTAGGTAACAGGTTTGACTAGATTAGATTAGGTAATAGGTGATAGGTTGGACGTGATGATCTCTAAGGTCTTTTCCAACCTTACTGATTCTGTGATTCTGTGATTTATGCCTGTCAGTTAACTTTGCTCCAAACTTCTCACATTTACACAAGTGAAAGGCAATTCACTTAAGCCTCACATCTCTACATAAAATACATGATACAGTTCTAGTAAGTGAAACCTCTGCTGACCCCACTAAAGTGTAGAATGTGACACAGAGGTATAGAGAAATGTCTTACTACCAGAATTAACTATTATTTTTTTCTGAATCTGTAGATTATAAGCAGATACTGGATCTTTTCCAGTCTAAACAGAAGCCAAAGTTTATTCATATGATCATTAGAAAAAATAAAAATAAAATTTGAGGTGACCTCAATGTGAGCCAAGTAGTGTAATGAACCTTTAAAATGCTTAGCGAGATGCAGTCAGGCTTGCAGATATGTTTACAAAAAGGGAGGTTCCAGTTTCATATTTATTATGAGCTTTCTCTAAGTCTACTCTATATTTAAACTAAGTAAACAGATATTTATTTACATAAATGTGAGCATATAAAACCAAAACTAAACTGAAAAAGGAATTTTTCAGGGAAGTATTATCTTCAGTAAGCTTTCTGTAATTAGAGAATAAAGAAACCTTACTGAACTCAAGAAACTGTTCTGAAAGGCTATTAGAAAAAAAAAAGTGATAGCCTTAAAAGTAATAATATAAAGATGAGATTCTAAAATGCTGTTTGTTAGGTTATGACTGCATGAAACCGTCAAAGTGCAGCACTCCAGTAATATTTTAATAACACATTCAGGTGGTAATATAATAGATAGGCAGCTTTTTTGCATTATAATCCAAATGTCTTGATGCATAATTCCAGTGTATGAAAAAAGAATTCTTATAAGTAACCTTCTGTAAGCAGGTCTTTGCCTCTCCAATAGCTGAAATACAGAATGTTGATGAGACTCCTCTTTGATCAAAGCAAAGGAAGCACAGTTGCATTGTAAGCACAAAAGCAGCGATCGAGCAGGAGACCATATTCGTTTTCAAAACTGCAGATGACTAAACCAAGTACAAAGCAGGAGATATTTGTGTCCTAAAAACGTAATTCTGTTCTCAAGATGTTAGTAAGAGAGTAATGACTTCAGCAGTGAGTAGGCCTAGACCAAATGGATTTTGTCAATGAGATCCTAAGAATTTTCTTCCATATACTGAGAAAAGTCAAATACCACTAATCTAAAAAGGCCTCGGCATCTCCTGAGAAAACAAGACTTTGACTGCTGCCAGTGAAGTCAATAGTGAAACTCACTTCAATTTTTTCCAATGCAAGTCCTGAATACATGATTCTTACCTAAGCAATTTTCAGGCTAATTATAGAAAAGAATGGTTCATTCTTTCCTTCCATAAATGGCCGTAACACAAAATGATTAATTTAAGGCCAATATTCCAACTGTTAAGTTAGTTATTTTGTATAGTAACAAATAATTGTCATCAAGAGAAATTATTTTAGAACATATTTCATAGTGTTTATGCCATACAAACGATGAGAAAACGCTGTATATCTGTTCTGCTGCTCCTTTGGAAATATGGTGGTAGGTGGTAAGTGGTAAGAGAAATTCGCTTATTCTGACTTAGATAAAGTCTGTTCAGTTTTACTATGTCTAGTTCTTATATGTTCTGATCCTCAGGAAATGTGTTTTTTCAATACTTAATGGGACTTTGGTCTCCTCCCTTGGGATTACTATGATGTAGTGCAATAAATCACATCATTAAGGCAGAATTTCAGTTTAAATTTCTTCTTTATATACAGTCGGCTCTCTTCCACTTCACGCCCCCCATATTGCAGCCTCACATCTTAGCGGTGTGATTTTTTCAGCAATGAAGGAGGCCCCTTTTCGCAACTGTGCATGTGTGACCTGACATGCATGAATATTCAATTAGGCAGTCATGAATATTCAAATAAACACCCTCCGCCCCACTGCGAGTGAGAAGGCTGCAGTGGGTCCCACTCCATCCTACTCTTCTCCACTCTGAGCAAAAAGGACACAGGGGATTCCCCCGCTGGTGTGCCCACACTGCACCAGCCCTCCCTATCCCACTATGCTGGGAGAGCAGCAGCTGCGGCAAGTCCACTCCAAACAATGCCCATTCCATCCCATTCCCTTGGGAGTGTAGTGGCTGCAGCAGGTCCGTTCCAAACGACGCCCGCCCCACTCCTCTTGGAGCGCAGCAGCTGTGTGCAGCTTATCTACCTTGAGTATTGAGAGACCACTTCTACCCACGCAGAAAAACACTGGGACAGCAGCATGGGCAGCTCCCCAGCACAAATGTTCCTAGCCAAGTGGAAAAGGGGTCTTTCCCAGTGTGGGGTGGCCGAGGGTGCTGGGAAATACTGACACAAACACCAACACACAGCAGAGCAGTGCCAAAATAGTGCCGGAGCTCTCGGAAGGCATGTAAGGGTGCAGGGAAAATTTGCGTATTAATAAGCTGCCAATCAACACAGAAGGCAGACTTTGATGGACCCGAATAAGCCCTTGTGGCCGTGATATAGGAGACTCAACTGTACATGTATACATTATCCATTTCATGTAGTTAGACCTTCAGATCTAAGGCCAAAAGAGTGAATTGATAAAATATTGCTGTACTTTTATGGGTAAGACAGCATGGTAAGACACAATTAAAATTTTTCCCGGTATAAGTACAGCTGAGCAACTGGGACAGATTGCTTTCAGCATTTTAGTTTTACAAGGTGCACAATGATAACTTCAGAGAAGCATCTTCGTCATGTGAAATGTGAGCATAAACTCCACCTACGGTAGAAGAACCTCCTTAGACTCTAGTTTAAGAAACAGAGATTAAAAACTAACCAAGTCAAGGGCTTGAAATTTATGTGAAACCTGTAAATAGTTACTATGTATTGTGCTTTCACTCAAAGAGAATCCCAGTGTTGCCAATTATCTTACTCCAGACAAAATCACGTACTCTAGCTGAGAGCTGCCATGCACTGTTGTGCATGAACTATGAGGCAGGAGTTGTGGGCCAACAAATGGCACACATTGCCCAGGAATAACTCTCCCTTTCCCTGCGAAGCTTAGGTGCTGCAATTATTTACTGCTAGCGCAGTGTCAGAGAAAGGGGACTGGAGCCTTACTGGCTGTTGGGATTATTTTTGCTGTTGCTCTGTGTAGACTTGCGAGGTCTAATTTTCAGAGAGTCGAGGGTTAATATTTTCTGATTTGTTAGTTTTGGTCACATTATAATGTAATGTGTGGACCCAGCACTTCTGGATGGAGAAGACAAAGGAATTAGGTTGTCAGCATTTTCAAAGCCTTTTGAATAGCCAAGAGTGCAAATCACAGTACAAGTCAGGGGTCAGCTGCCCAAGTACATTTAAAAAAATAGGCATATGTAAATTAAGATTTCTGCTACTAAAGAGATTCAAAGTACTCAAAGTACTCAAATACATTCACTAAAGATACAGATTAACTTTTCATCTCATACAAGTTCTTCAGGATTTCAAGGGGATAGTCATTATACACTGGTTGGGTTTTCCATGTTTTGTTGTTTTTCATGGTTTTTTAACACTTGCATATCATCAGCTTTTCAGGTCCTGTATGTACATTGACTTTATTCTCCTGACTTCTCTGGTCTTGTGACAATTTACATTAATTGAGGATCTGACCCATCTCTCCCTTTTGGGTGGGAATTTTTCTATACAGACCCCTGTTTTTCACTGCAAGATCTTTGAAAATGTTTACTTTATTTCAAGATGATTCCTGGATTATAAATACACAAAGGAAAGCATAATCAAATGAATGTTACACGCAGCTTTATTGAAGTAGCTTCACTTATTTCCTTTTCATATTGATATCAAGCTGGATATCTATTCTAGACAGACTATCATTTAAAACAGGAGACATACCAAATGAGTAAATGAGGTTATATTACTAATTAACATACTGTCTCCTACTACCTCCTGTAAGCTACTAAAATGAGACTTCTATTTTATCACATAGATGAAACAGTTATCTTTCAGGGTTTGAAATTTCTGTGATCTTTATGCTTAATAAGCTCACTAAAAGGCATTCAAATTACATCACTTTTGTCTTGCAAGTCAAATTGGGAAATATTGCATTCTGTGAGATGATAAACTCTGTAGAAGATAAATTATCATGAGAAATAGTTTTAATTGATTTACCATAATAAAAGTTTTGTGACTTTGAAGTGCAAATGACACATTAAAATGAAGCTACAGTATGTTGATAATACAGTGGCTTCTTTGTTAATGGAATTACTGACACTGCAGATGCTTGCTGAAGAGTTGTCCTCTACTGTTAAGTGAGAAACACTGATGTAAATTGAAGATATATTATATTTAAATCCCATCCCAACTCTCCTTTAGTGAGTTCTACATTGATCTCAACAAATGTAAATACAAAATATTTCAACAACCACACAAGCAAAGTGAGAGCAGGATGAGTCTAAAATTTCAGTGTTAGGTTTAGAATAACATTATCTACTTTTATCACTATGAACTGCACTGAAGGCCCAGGAAAAATATTAGTCCTTACCTCACCTGGATGTTCAGAAGAGGTTTTTCACAGAGAGAGTAATCTCTCAGTGGAATGGTCTGCCCAGGGAGGTGATGGAATTGCCATTCCTGGAGGTGTTTAAGAACAGACTGTATGAGGAACTCAGTGACGTGGCCTACACGATGGGAGACTTGGATGGATGGAGCATAGTGCCCATGGCTCCAGGCTTGTGGGCTCAATCCCTGTGTGGGCATTCGCTTGGGAGTTGGACTAGATGATCCTTTTGGGTCCCTTCCAACTTGGAATTGAATATCCTCTGGATGTTTGAACCTGTGAGTTAATAAAATCACTTTCATGCTCAGAAGTGTTGGCCAACAACTAAACAAAAGCATGGCAACTTCAGACATGTCTAGTGTTTTAAATGAAGGAAAATGCATACAGGTTCTAAACAATAATCCCTGTAAATATTCTTCTTTTAAATTTTTAAGACAAAAGTTGAAGGCTAAGAAGCTTAGAAAGCCAGCAGCACAAACTAAAACAACTTTGTTTTTTCTCATTTTTTTCCTCCCACCACTAAACTCAGTGATCTTTGACTAGGTTATAGAGTCATAGAAAGGCTTGATTTGGATGGGACCTTAAAGATAATCTAATGATTCTTCCTTTATCCAAACGTTACTTTATCTTTTTTTGATTTTGCAGTCTGTTTTCCAACTCCGAGCATTTCACTTTTCTTTCAGTTGTCCCTTACCTGAGAACCTTTCAATTTCTCCCTTACCTGAGAACAGTTCAAAGTCTTTCCTGCTTTCCTTTTACAAAACATATTTTCTCTGAACTCTTCTCAGCTGCTTTATGTCTTGTCTAAATTTATCCTTTATCCAGTCCTACATTCACATTCATTTTCCTGTACACGTACTTAACTTCCTTATAGTTCCTTTTCATTTTTCTCTTCTTTTTTCTCCTTA
This sequence comes from Pitta sordida, assembly GCA_013390025.1. NCBI lineage: Eukaryota > Metazoa > Chordata > Aves > Passeriformes > Pittidae > Pitta > Pitta sordida. The sequence continues at coordinate 3,204 of WEKX01013257.1, read as the reverse complement.
CCTTTTCTGAATTCTGTATTCAGAAATAGAGTAAAAGAATTTTTGATACCTTGTCATCCTGCTGATTTTAAGCAAAAAGAATCCAACACTGTCCAAACTACTTTGGATCCATGGGTGTTAGAATCTGTAAACACTCTGAATGTGTGTAGTGCCTCAATCTTGCCTGGGCACCAGGTGCCCACCAACATTGATTTAATTTATTGTTAATTAATAACAGAGTAGGAGAATGATAAATAAAACCAAAATTAAACCCACCTTATCTCCCCTCTACCTTTTTCCCAGACTCAGCTTCCCTCTTCACTCTATTGCCTCCTTCCCTAGAGTCACAGAGTGGGAGGGAAAATAGATGTTGATGTCAGTCCATAAGACGTCCTTTCTGCCATTCCCTTGTCACATTCTTTACTTACTCCAGTGTGCGGTACCTCCTGCAGTAGATAGTATTTCACAAACTGCTACAATAGAAGTCCTTCCCATGGGCAGAAATGAACTACTCTAGCATAGGTTCAGCACCACCCAGAGTTCATGCCAGAAAACCTGCTCCTGTGTGGCTTCCTCTCCATAGACCACAGGTTCTGTAGGAGCCTGATCCATCATGGACTTCCTTCTGGGCATATCCACCTGCTTCACTGTGGGGTCCACCACAGGCTGCTGGTGAATCTCTGTACCATTATGGGTCTCCATGGGCTGCAAGGGTACAGCCTGCCTCACCATGGTCTTCACTATGGGCTGCTGGGGAATCTGTGCTCTAGTGCTGGAGCACCTCCTACCTCTCTTTGTGCACTGCCCTAGACGTCTGCAGGGCTCTTTCTCTCACATATTCTCACTTCTCTCTCAGAGGTGTCATGCTTCATTTTTTTACTCTTTCATAAATATTATCACAAAGACACCATCAGCATCACTGATTGTCTGTTTTGGGTAAGAGTGCCCATTTGAACAGTTCTGGCTGTTCAACATGAAGGCAGCTCCTGGTCCATTCTCACAGAATCCAAGACTGTACACTCCTCCCACTGCCACTAAAACCTTTCCACATACACCTAATACAGTGTACAGCTATGCAAAAATACATTCCTGTTTAGAAAACATTTTTCCGTTTTGTTTTTTTTTTTTTTTAATTTGGTTATTTCTTTTGAAAAATAATAAAATGCAGTGGTTGTTGTATGGTTTCACACNTTAGACGGATTCTGCGGTCCTGGTTCTCTCTCTTTGGTCCATAGGTTTTCGCCATGGTCAGTCCAATTCACAAACAGCAGCGGGATGCCTGGAAGAACATCTCTACCCCTTCTCTCGTGGGCCTGGGGGCCTTCAAAACCCTCAGCCTCCCGACGCAGGTTCTGAGCTGGCACGCTACATCTTACTACTGAACTTTTTTTTCTTCTCTCCCAAGTATGTTATTCGGCAGAGACGCCTGCCTTTATCTCTAACCTTGAAGGCCATGGCAGCACGGAGAGCTCAGGCCAGAGCTGAGCTGTTAACCCCCTCGCTACCAAAGCAGCAGAAAACCCCCTAAACCATAACACTGAGTTAAAAATTCTTATACATTACTTAAACTTTTCATACTATGTGATGGGTAAATACAGTGAAAACTTTGGTGCTAATAGTAAGCATAAGGATCTTTTGCATTCATTTGATAGTTTGTAACATTCATATATTCCACAGCTTTTCAGCTTGGAAAGCTTCTATCCATTTTTTTTAGTAGCTGTTTAAACAAAAATAGATGTTTATCTCTTTAAAATTTTGCCAGGAATCTGTCACTTTCCCATTTGCTCATGCTATGTTGTGACAGAATGTGTCAGCTTCTTGCACAAATGAAAAGAGATATAGATCTGTATTTACTTCAGCTGAAAAATAAGTAATCATCAATTCTGAGAAAAGTGTTTTCCATCAGAAAAGATGGATAAATAAGAGATGTTTTGTGAAGTAACTATTTACCAATGTTTAAAAGGTAGTTGAGAGCTAAACATTCCAGTTCAGTTCACTAGTAACCATCAGTGAGAAATGAAATAGACTCAAAACATGGAGAATTAGATACTTGCAGCAAGTAAAAGCCATTATCCATGTTTTTATTCAAACCTTTAATGCTTAAGAGTATAAAATGTAATAAAAATAGATAGATAAACATATTTAAATTTTTCTCTTTGCTCTCATTTTTGACATGGAACAGAAATGCTAGTTGGAAAACCTTTATCCTATATTGGTCTCAAATGCTGAAAAATATGGAAATAATCACTGACAATTAAGTAGACCTGGTAAAAGACTTAAGGACATTTTTAGAGATTTTTATGGGCCTGCACAAATAAAAAGGAAAAAAATAGGAGAGTAATACATAATATGTAACTTGTTCTTGGAAATTCTTTAGTCTTTTTCAGTCTTACGGAACCTAACTTTTTACTATGTATTAAACCAAAATGAAAGTTGAAATTAAAAAATCAGTTTTTCAAGATAATAATTGAAAACAATCATTAGAGCAAATAAGAGTATGGAATAGCAGAATCCTTAAATCTATAAAATTCCAATTAAAAAGTCCCATGCATCATGAATCCATGAAAACTGAAGAAAAACTGGTCATGAAAAATATGTCATGTCTTAAATAGTTATCGAAATGAAATTGCAGGTCAGCAGGGATCCCGGGAAAATACCAAAAATTTTACATGAGCAAGGTCCCAGCCTAAAGGTTAAATAGGTAAGACGTAGCACAAAAATGTTTTTATATGACATGTTTGGTGTTGTGAAATGGAACAGAGGAAAGAAATCATCAAGCCAGTGGAAATCTACTGACAAACATATTTCTGTCCCTGGCTGACATTGCAATAACACAGCTGTACTGCTGTCAGTGCAAGAGCCAAGATAATTTTGTATACACAGAGGCTACATTCTCTCTTATCTATATGCCTTATAGAGTCAATCCATTGAGTCATTTGGCCAAATGATTCCAGGATACGTTAGAGCTGCTCTGACTTGTCCCCTTTACTGAAGTCTTTCCGAGCAACTAAAAGATACAAGGGGAATGTAGAGTCCAACAATCCTTCTTCCTGTTCCTGATACAGGCAAAGTGTTGGTGAATGGTGCCACACCCAGCTGGCAGCCAGCCACTAGTGGAGTCCCACAGGGATCAGTGTAAGGCCTGACACTGTTTAACATCTTTATTAACAATACTGATGAGGGAATTGAATCCTTCAACAGCAAGTTTGCAGATGATACAAAGCT
>WEKX01013256.1:0-69503 GCA_013390025.1 Pitta sordida | reverse complement strand
CTGGAGCTGACTTGCAGACAGCAGCAAAGTAAGGTTTGCTAACAGCTACCAACCACTGGGAAATGACAAAAACTCATTAGAGAAAGGATGGTATTCTGCAAGAAAGCCTTTTAGTGCTAAAAGAAAGAAACAGCAACATGGTTTTTAAAGCCTCATTGGAGCCTTCACCTTTGGTTTGGTACTTACCTAAACATAATCATATATGCTGGAGTGCCTCCCAGTGCGTAACAAAAGCCACCTACAACTTGTATTACTGTATAATAAATAAAATTCCTTGAACAATCATCACTTTTTGGACATTGGCCCAAGATGGCAGAGTTGTTTCCTGCCCATGAACTACCGACTTCAAGACATCTGCAGTTATGGAAGACCTGGAAGACACAAAGCAGGTTTGGTAGGACACTGCTCATGCAATGGGGATTCTGATGGAGAGAAAACCAAGTACAGAAGATAGCTCCAGATCAAACATCCTCTGGAGTGATCACTTGGCGTCAGAAAATAGAGGAATAGCATAGTCTAATTAAGATTTACATCCATGGGCTTGGGCTTTTTCTCTGGGGCTCTGGGCATTGTCCCCAGCACTCTATGCCAAGCAGAAAACAGTCACCCAGAAAATAAGCAGTATTCTGATATTCCAAAGTCTCTCATGGAGGAAAAAAGCTGCCTTTCTTTACATAATTTTTCACACTGAAACATTAATGATCAGTATCAAGGAAGATAGATGATATCTTAATGTACTTCAACTGTTAGATAAAACCTCAGCCAAAATGAAATTTATGAAAGGCAAACCATAAGCAACATGAAACCAATTTGATTTGCCTGTTTCCCACCCTTATGGCCAAACAACAAGACGTGAAAATTAATGTCTACAATTAAGTGCTAGAGCTTTGTGCTAACTCAGAGTAATCATACTTTACTGATCCCCAGTAACTTTAGTTTTCTTTATAAATGCATTATGCTACTAAATCCCTGTTACATGGAAAATAAGCTGGTAGAAAACCTCAGAAACTGAAGCAGGCTCTTACTGTGTTCTTTCCATGTCCCATCGAAGTCTCACACCCAGCAAGACATGCTGAAACATACGTGATTCCGTTGTCTCCACACACAGGATCCCACACATTGGAGGCACATTTGCAATGAGAGTTGCACTCAGAAAATAGGGCATTTGGATCATATGGAATGGGTTTCCTTGGAAGTTAAGTTCAGATAAATGTAAGAAATTTTTATTTCAGTGCTGAGGTCTGTGCAATCCCTTCCATGTGACAATGTTGCTGTCCTGAAACCCACCTCATCTGTCCAGTACATAAGTTTTCATAGCTAAGTCTCTACAGTATTGATATGTTTGAACTTCCATCCTACTTGCACTGATATTAAAGTAATTACTAAATTATAAAGAATTTTAAATCTAATAAAATTTTGCTACATATTTTACTGGCAGGTCTAGACGGAAAATCAAAAGGAGTGAGAGGTCAGCTAGACTACCCCCTAATTGAACTTCAGAGCTATCAGCAATTATCACAGTCTTATCAAGTATATCTTTAGCTGTTGGTAAAAATTCACCAATGATAGAAATTAGGTTTCCTAGTCTCCATAAATACTCCAAATATATTCCTTCATTAAAGCTTGACTGAACTCTTCCTAGATGACATGGACAACGTCGTATTTCCTTTTAATTTTGCCTGCAACTTTTAAATCCATGTCCTTTCCGGAGAGGAGAGAGCATCTTCAGTAGGCACGAAAGCTTCATTTATTTTTCCAGCAGACTGAGTCTAGCATGTAGTCTTTCCATCTCTGTGCTGAATTCATCCTTTTATTGAATAGACTTTGTTAGACAATTGCTTCTGGTATAGAGATAGCACTATAGTGAAACAGAAATATCACCTCCAACAGTGCCAAACAACCTACATTGGTAATGATGCAATTTCTAATTAGTCTTTAACAGGCATTGGGCTTTGGCAGGCCAACAAAACTATCCCAATGACTTGTGGTAGTGTTCACTTTATCTTAAGCATCGCAAAAGTGTGTTCCTCTTTTAGCCTTGATGTCATGGTACATTTTTTGAACTATTTCTGCCATGAACAAAAAAGCCTCTCTTCTTCCTTTATTACTCACCCTTCGTAGGACACTGTCATTCCTGCCACTGCATAGTTGTCACAGCCAACAAAAAAGTGCAAGAAACTGATGGCGTAGGCCAAAAATGACATGGTAAATGAAAACTTGGTTGCTTCAATGATGCTCATTTTGTACTTTTTCATTATAAGCCCTCCCAGGAAAATTCCAATACCTACAGGAGGTAAGGATGTCATTCCTGAAAGAGATTATAGAAGGGAAATATTAAAATTAAAGATTCCAAATGGGCTCAAGAGCCAAAGCCTGATCTTAGTTCCTGGTGGCTTTATGATCTATTAGGACGACTTCAGGTGCCTTTGTGTTCAGTCTAATCCCTGGTTGCATATGCTGTTTTTGAAGTGCCTAGACCTCAAAACCCACTTCCATTGCAAGGCACTTGTTGTGTCCTTCAGCAAGTAAAACTCCCCCACAACACTCATTGTATATTTGGGGTGCCCTTGCTACAATATAAATATCCATTTAATAAATTGATATATCTTATAAAATAGCATGATATGATACAATATAATATNCAGTGTGTAACTCACCTATTAGAAAGTTAGATTTGGATGTAGATTGTCCATATTGCTGTTCCATGTACTTTGGTTTGTAAGTCAAGAAACCGATAAAACTACTGAACTGTAACAGTGAGCAACACAAAAATGTAAAGTACATTCGATTACTCAATACTTTTTTCAGGGAGGTACAGAAATCTGAAAGAAAGGGACACATGATTTGGCTTTGAAAGATGCACGTGTATAATTACTGGTGAGTAACCTGCAAAACATGGCAATATTCTGCTCTCAGCTGTTCAAGTGCAAATTATACTGATCTTCATCTGCATGAGAGTTTCTGAAAGCAAAGTCAGGTTCCTGAAAAACACCAGAGCTTCAGTTACAGGAAGAGAATCCTAAAAGAAGACAGAAGTATAGGTTAAGGCCTGTGTGCTGTATGGAATTCTGCACATGAAGACCAAAGGACTCCACACAGCAAAGACTTCATTCAGTTCACATGAATATTATCACAGATTCAAGGCTAAGTGAGAGCTGCCTTTGTGGAGAGGTCCAATATCTTCTACTGTGATCTGAACAATGACAGGAGAGTTCAACTAATGAAGAATCCATTGCCTTTCCACTGCTTTTTTGGCCTAAACATTGCACAAACAGGGCTGTTATTCCCGCCTGCTGTGTTTTCATTAGGTAACAACAATGTGCCTCAGAGTCTCCACGAGCTGCATCAGATGAATAATTTCTCTTTCCATATTGCAAAATGAACCTTCTAGGATTTTCTTTAGGTCCTGATACAGAAACAATTTCCAACTGTCCAAATTTATTCTAGCACAAATTTTTAGAGGTGGGTGAGACTCAGGTGATTATTTATTGCAGGTGATACATGCAGAACATGAGAATCTTGAACAAGCTCTTTCACTTCAGCAATTTTCAGTGAACCTGTTCTTTGCTGGGGGCATCTGCATTGTTTAGGAAGAAGTATAGAGGAGGCAAAATATTTTGCAGAACTATTACTTTCCTGCTCTATGTTGTGCCTATTGCTTTTCGCACTTATACAACATGGGAAATACTTGCCTTTCAGCATTACTGACCACCTCCTTGGCTTAGAGTTTTCAGGAGAAAGTTTCTTCTTTGTGGCACCCATGTTTTCCAAGAGACCATGTGAACTTCTGTCATTACTGGCTCCCTCTGGAATTTTCAGACTCTTTGGCAGGAAGCAAAATGGAATAGCAGACAGGAAATTGGTTGTTCCAGCTATTAGAAAACCAAGCCACCACGCACCCACCCAGCGGGAATCCTGTGGGGTGATAGTAATGCTTCCTAGAATTGAGGGAAACAGGCACAAGTTACCTAAATGAAGAAGCTGAACCTTCCCACCCTTAGTCTGCTACGTCAGCTACAGTTTACAGTGTCTGAAGTCCAGTAGTAATGATGATCATTTAATCAGGGATCATCGGTGCAGTGAAGGCATCAGGAATCACATCCTGAATGGTCTTACAGAGTCATAGAACGGTTTGGGTTGGAGGGGACCTTAAAGATCATCTCGTTCCAAACCCCCAGGTGGAAGGGACACCTTTCACTAGGCCAGGTTGCTCAGAGGCCCATCCAACCAGGTTTTGAACACTACCAGAAATGAGGCATCCGCAACTTCTCTGGGCAACCTGTTCCAGTGCCTCACCACCCTCACAGTAAAGAATCTCTTCCTAATATCTAATCTAAACCTACTCTCTTTCAGTTTGAAACCATTTCCCCTTGCCTTGTCACTACATTGTTGTTTCATCTGCCTTTCTACACCTTACATTGGCTTGTATTTGGTGGCAGACATGTCAACACTGAGGTTCTTACACACTGCATGGGAAACCAAAAGGGGTGGCAGACAGGCCTCAAGCATGGGGGGGTTTTAGGGCTGATACATTTCTATGGAGACCATTGTCTGCTCACCTGAATTGTATAGGTTGGTATTAAGCACATGTAGGTTGGTATTAAGGCATTCTCTGTGGCAACAGTGAGATTAGCCATGACATAAAATGTTGTATTGCAAGGAGGATCAGAGTGGCTAGTTGTATTTTTATGATTATTACATTCTGGCACGTTTTGTGGGGCACTAAGACTATAAGACGTCACAACCGGAATTGGCTCACTGTCCTTATGTTTAAGTAACATCAAACATTAGCTTAACAAAGGGAAAAGACAAAATAGTTCATCTATCTAACTACAGGCTTCTGAAGATCTGAAAACTTCTCAGTGCTGCTAGAAAAAAAAATCAGTAAAAGGGAACAGGATGAAGGCTCACAACCAACATTTATAAGAATAAAATAAATGCCCTCTCTGGCATTTTGGAGATGTGAAAAGAAACATGTGCTTTCATTTCATCTGAATAAACAAGGGCTGGCAAAAGGTGTGTAATGTACTGCAGATATTACATGAAATTTAAATAATGTAAAATACTCAATTGAAAGGGTGAGTAAAAACTGTAAAACTGCTTTGCTGGCAGAGTCATTTTCTTAAGATCTCAGTTTAGTAAAACGTCTTGTGTCTGTGAGAGTTCTTGGTATTAATGTGATTCTGTGATTCTGTAATGCATTGTAATCCTTTGATCCTAAAACAGAATTCTCAAATATATTCCCTGTCTAATTCTGCCTTTATCCTAAAGGCTTTCCATAATTTAATAAAATTTTAATAAAGCATATAATAAAATTAATTAAACATACATTTAATATAAATTATATTAATAGAATTAATATAATAAAAATTTACACAGCAGTTTAGAAATACATGTTATGAACAAATATTAACTTACTTCCACTTTTCTTCTGGTTTTTCTTACCTGGATCTACAAATCCAATATCCACGTACAGTTTTGCACATAGAGATCCCAACAGGAAACCAAACATTGGGCCCATCATGGCTATTGTGTGCAAACATGCTGAAAACACAATGAAGCAGATGTTAGTACACTTTAATCATAGGAATTTTTATCCTGCAGAGGGTGAGTGACCTCTTATTCTATGCATCTCTCAGTTTACTTCAAATTGAGATTACCTACATACACAGGAACATTCTCTTCTTTAGCAAAATCATCAAGGTAAGAGATGCCCAGTGGTGTTATTGGTGTCTCACCAATTCCACGTAACATGTTTCCCAGTAAGATGTATATCCACATATATGATGATGGTTCCTTCCCACAGCCTGCGGATGAGAGTTTGCATCTTAGTAATAAAATAGTTGAAAGGGAAACAGTGACAGATCACAGGAAATTCAGCACATGAAGTTATGATATCTTAGCATTTAAGGTATTAACAAAATTTTCCTTATAGAAGATTAAGGCTACCAATCTCACTATAACTTTTAATAAACTTTTAATAACATCTTCCTCCACCTCCAATGTATTACAGAGAAATATTATACATCAGAAAAAACTACTAATAAAAAAAATGGCAGATTTATATTGTAATTCCTGTATTACCTGGTATATAACATGTACCTTTCATGTGTGAAGTTTGAGATCATTTCTGGGGCACAGTTTGGCTCTTTCTCTACCTCTGTTCCTTGCAAAGCAACATGTAAAAGAGCTGTATTCCGTATTATAAGGAAAATAATAGGAATCTCCATTTATTTCCAGTAAACTCTGTACAGTTTCATGTCCTGTCACACTGTCTCTTCCACTTCCCCAGCTCCAGGTCCTGGCTAACTGAACCCATTCAAACACAGTCTCAGTATCCCCTTCGGTGTTAGGAGAGTAATTGTCATTTGAAAATGCGAACGTAGAAAACCGAGCACCTCTATCCTTATCGCTAGTGTTTGCTGGATGTTTCTTCTCCAAAGGAGATGCGCAAAGTACATTAAACTGTTGGCAACATTCCCAGACAGGCAGAGATTGAAGTTCTTCTTAGTAAAGGGGAAATCTGAACATCCCGTGTGGGGCAACAACTCATTCCACTTGCACCCAAGGACAAAACTAGCTCCTGTGTTTGTACTTATACTTACAGTTCCTTACCTGACCGTGAGACTTCCAACATAGTGTCATTCACATCTTCATGTGGGGAGCAGGGATTTATGCTTGAAGTTAAGTTGGTTGAAGAAGCTGTATGTGATGATGTCTCATACCTATAACTAAAACCACACAACAGTGGGTTTAGAAGCAATTTACATTAGAAAAGTACTACTGCAGGAGGGCAGGAACTGCTTGGCTACTGTTTTCCTAAAGAGAAAAGTATCTTTGATTAAATATCAATTCAATGTGCTACTAAAGGAGCAAAAAAGAAGAGTTTTTAAGCATGTTTTGGAAAAACAAAACACTAAAATGAAAAAAAAAACAAAACATACTTAGAAGACATAACATTTTAAGCTGGAAAAATTGAATGGGCTTGTGAAAGTAATTCAAATAGGATTGAATTTTTAGTGTCAAAATTTATTCTGGTCCAAGTGAGCTCCATATGCTGATCTCACACTCAAGAAGAATCTCTTCAGTGTGAATGTAGGTCCTTCTCTCCAACGTTGATATGTATTTTGGTCTGTTCAGCTGCTTTAACATGATCCATTCCTTTCCCAGATGCCAGCACTGCTGACGGGCAAAGTGCAATTAGCTTTAGCAGAACAACATGGTAAAGCACACATTCTTCTTTTAGAAAATGGGATGACTCTGTTAGACCAGGAAGGCTTATTTTTCAGGTTGAAACAAAGCAGCCATCAGAATAGACAGTGTAGTACAGTTTCCTTACAAATGTTCAGGCCCAGATTCCTGAGTAGCCCTGTATAGGTAAGTATGCTACATAGCAGGAAACTGATGAAAAGTCTGATGCTAGTGTAAGATCAACTAGCATAAAAAAAAGCATTCATCATCTTTACTTTCCATGGTAGTATTCCTAAAATTATTCTAATACATTTAAGAAAGCAACAGAACTACAAGTTACTCTATATGCTATCACTGCGCCCAAGCTATGACCAGAAGAATTCTCACATGTAAGCAACATGCTGTAATTCTCTGAGCCTGGAGAAGATGAATAAAATTTAGCTTAACAAGATATGGAAAATGAGTTTAACCAGCTCCATGCATTTGGAACAGGCAATACCCTGGTCCATCTTCAGATCCTCCATGAGGCTAAAAGGCTGCTTTGTGTGAGGAGCAGCTGTTTGCTAGAGGAGAGCAAAATGGATCGTCTTTAGCAATAAGGCTCTGGTTTCTTCTTCCATGGAGTAGAATTTCCTTCAATGAGAATCTTTGTGTGTTGGTTTCTTCACTGAGTAAGCTCAGAATCTCTGATTTTACATTAATTGTCAGTTACTGTAGTACATCTAGACCCTCATAAGTCTATGGGACCTGATGGGTTACATCCTAGAGTGTTGAGAGAGCTGACAGATGAGCTTGCTAAGCCTCTCTCAATCATCTATCAGAGGTCTTGGCTTACTGGGGAGGTCCCAAAAGATTGGAAGTTGGCCAATGTGATACCTATCCATAAGAAGGGTAGGAGGGAGGACCCAGGAAATTATAGACCTGTCAGCCTGACCTCGGTGCCCGGCAAAATTATGGAGCAAATCATCTTAAAGAAAATGATGTTGCACCTCCAGGAGGGTAAGGAGATCAGACCTAGTCAGCATGGCTTCAGGAAAGGAAGGTCCTGCCTGACCAATCTAATTTCCTTCTATGATCAGGTTGATCATAGAAGGAAATTAGTTGATGATTGGTTGATGAGGGAAGAGCTGTTGATGTGGTGTACCTGGATTTTAGTAAAGCCTTTGACACTGTCCCCCATAACAAACTCCTGGTGAAGCTGGAGGCTTGTGGTTTGGATGGGTTTACAGTGGACTGGATCAGGAGTTGGTTGGATAACAGAGCTCAGAGAGTGGTGGTTAATGGTGCTGTGTCCGGTTGGAGGCCGGTCACTAGTGGGGTGCCTCAGGGTTCAGTGTTGGGACCTGTCCTGTTCAATATCTTTATTGATGATCTGGACGAAGGGATGGAGACTATTATTAGCAAGTTTGCGGATGACACCAAGCTGGGGGTAAATGTAGATCTGGAGGAAGGTAGGAGGGCTTTGCAGAGAGACCTTGACAGGCTGGATAGATGGGCTGAATCCAATGGCATGGGGTTCAACCAGTCTAAGTGTCGGGTCCTACACTTCGGTTACAATAACCCCATGCAGAACTATAGGCTGGGGTTGGAGTGGCTGCAGGAGGATCAGGTGGAAAGGGATCTGGGAGTACTGGTTGATAGAAAACTTAACATGAGGCAGCAGTGTGCCCAGGTGGCCAGAAAAGCTAATGGTATCCTGGCCTGCATCAGGAATAGTGTTGTCAGTAGGACTCGGGAAGTTATTCTCCCCCTGTACTCGGCACTGGTTAGACCTCACCTTGAGTACTGTGTTCAGTTCTGGGCTCCTCAGTTTAAGAGGGATGTTGAGATCCTTGAGCGTGTCCAGAGAAGGGCGACAAGGATGGTGAAGGGGCTGGAACACAAGCCCTATGAGGAGCGACTGAGAGAGCTGGGATTGTTCAGTCTGGAGAAGAGGAGGCTGAGGGGAGACCTTATCACTCTCTACAACTACCTGAAAGGGAGGTGTAGCCAGCTGGGTGCCGGTCTCTTCTCTCTGGCTACAAGTGATAGAACAAGAGGACACAGTCTTAAACTGTGTCAGGGGAGATTTAGACTCGACATTAGAAGGAACTTTTTCACAGAGAGGGTGATCTCTCAGTGGAATGGGCTGCCCAAGGAGGTGGTGGAGTCACTGTCCCTAGAGGTCTTTAAAAAAAGGTTGGATGATGTACTTGGTGACATGACCTAGATATTAGGGTAGTGTGTTGTAGGTAGGATGGTGTGTTGGTAGTAGGATGGCAACAGGTTAGGTTAGGTTAGGTAACAGGTTTGACTGGATTAGATTAGGTAATAGGGGATAGGTTGGACTTGATGATCTTTATGGTCTTTTCCAACCTTACTGATTCTGTGATTCTGTGATAAAGTTATATTGCCAGTAGAGATGTCCCTTAATATGAAGTTATCTCCTCAGAGCTTGAAGACCTTGTTTAAAACAGCACAGTCTTATTCTGATCATCATACAGACGCATTCAGCATTTCTTTCAATTTTACTGTAGTTTGTAATGGCTTGATTTGCTTGCCTACATAGTCCTGGCACCTCTATTAGCAAGTAGCAATGCCACATTCTTGGGTTAATATTGATTTTCCCAACAAGTACTTCTTAGGGTTTGCCATCCAGGAAGAATATAAAATTTGTTAAAGCTATCACACCAACATTGTAGCATGGTTGAATATTTTCAAAGAACAACATATTTTGTATGAAATGAATTTTCATAAGATTTTCATAGTTGTTTCCCCTTGAAAAAAAATATAATTACTTTCTAGTATCATTTCCTTCTTTGCCTCTTTCCTGAACAAGCCTGAGTGAAAACTAAAGCATTGTGATTTTCCTTTTTTGATTTTTTTTTTTTGAGAGTTGAACTTCCACTTCAGAGGAGCCATATTTTTACAACCAGATGTAACAAACATTCATCATCACAATAGCAATGTGTGGGTCAAACTTGGCACATTGAGGTTAGGTGCAATAGGCCTTTGGAAATTCAAGACTTAATATGCACCAAAGTTTTGTTTAAAAAAACAGAAAGCAGGATGAAATCCTAGTCTTAGGTTATCCAAATTAACCCTGATTAGTACTTACTATCCCATGAAGAAATGAGGCACTGCTGATAAAAAGCATCCCAAAGCCATAGTAAAGCTTCCCACAGCAATTACTTTGGGCCTATGAAGTTTAGCTCCAAAGTAGCTCACAAAGGCAATCACCAGCAGGTTACCTGGAAGGCAAAGAACCCAAATCAGTGACAGAGGCTGTGTTTCAAATGTCTCTGAGCAGCTTCCTGCATATTATGGAATATCAATTACCCATCTCAAAGCTCCCATCGATGAAACCTGCAGTAGATGATGTCAGGTCAAACCTTCGTTCAATCTGAGTGATGGAGCTCTTCATAATCGTACCAGACAATGCTTTACTGAAGTAGCTGAATGACAGAGCAGCCAGAAATGCCTGAGAAAAGATTAAGACAGAAAGTGCAGTGCAGAGGTGGGGGAACTAGCCACAGAAGGAACCAAACTTTTCAAAACTGTGTGGTAAAATCACCAACATGATATATGTTTGTTACTCAAATTGGAGTGACAATGTTGGGGGTGAATTTTCATATACTCTAATGCTGCAGGGTGTCAGGGTAATATCTCAGCACTGTTTGCTCCCTGCTCTTGTTTCCCCTGATGTGCTAGGTGCTGCACTGAGAGCAGCTGCTTGCTTCAGGGTTCAGGTTTGCAATCACCATCTTAAGTCCCAGAAAACCTGAACTTCCTGGCTTTGCTGTCCAGAGGTTTCCAAAGTGGAACCGAGGACATTAAATTGGACAAAAAGCTCACCAGGGATCTCTTACCTTGCTGGAATCTGTGGTTAAATTTATCTAAACACTGAGGAGCAGAGCTGGGCAGCCAAAATGGTGCCAAAAATGTTGAAGAAATGTAAAGTCTGCCAGAAGTAAAATACCTAATCAGGATAGATTTCCTGATACTTGTTCAACTCAAAGCTGTGTTGTTTGGGGCACATGTCATAATTTAAGCCAGTTTATAACTGATTCTAACCCAGTCATATAGATATCCATGACATCAAAAAAAAGGCTTTATGAAAGTTTTTTCCTATATTCCAGTATGTGTAAGGTGACACAGACTGACCGAGTTAATTTCTGTCTCAAATGACAAATTTTGAAATGTTGCTTGTATATAATATACCTCATAAAGTAAAGCTCATTACTCTAGGCAATTTTATACTTGCTTCCACTAACACACATTGTAGCTTTTGCAAATAAAGACTTGTTTGCTAAAAAGTTAAACTAAGTTTGTTTAAATATTGTCCAGCTATTTCCACATAGTCTAAAAACCAAATAGACTTATTGCAAGTTCCAATACAACAGAAACTTGAGTAAGCAAACAAAGTAAATATAGATTAAGATTTTGCAATGCTACCTATATAAGAAATTAAGATGATTTGGTAAGCAAAAACTTGAAAATAGGCATATCTTTTCATCAGGAATGAAGAGAAAAATCTCCCAAGGGGAGGTTTTGTCCTGACATGCTTTATATTTCGTGAGCTTGACTGGCAAAATTCTGAGAACCACCTTTTGTGTCTTACGCCAGAAGTGCTTTCAGGGCATTGGGCTGAAATTGCAAATCACTGATAAGCGCAAAACCACAAATAAATATGGCCTGAGTATTTTGGCTTTGAAAGTGCAATCCTCAAGTCAGACACAAAACATCTGATGAACGATGAGGGATAATACCAGTTTGTCTTTTATTCCTTCCACGGTATTGTGTCTATTAAACTCTGGCTGCCATAGAGTTGGACACTGACCTGCAGTCTTGTATATTGTCCATGTGTATCATGGTAAAGTTAGTCCTTTGAGTGTCCCAGAGAGGTCAAATTCTACTTTTGCAAGTTTATACAGACAGAAAATGTGAGACAGATTAAATAAGAAATGCAACAACCTTTGCCTGACGCTTAAGCCAAACTATTGTGAATGTTTGAGAAGCTTGCAATTATCTATTTTTCTCCATTAATCTTTCATTTTACAGGCCTTTTTATAGACAGAAATATGTCCCCATTTGCAACTCCACTGCATCTAAGGAATTTAACCTGAGATGAAGCTGGCTGAAGATTTATCCAAAACATAAACCCAAGCACATCAGCGCCAGGAGAAATCTTGCCCTTACAGTATTTGCATCTCAGCCAGAAGCAATAAATATATGCTAAGTATTTAACATGACAGAAAACATGATAGTGTGTATTCAGCTCCAGAAAAGGTGGAGGGAACAGGAATGAAGGAATTTAGCCTGTCATAGATTGAACAACATTTCCTAACATATAACATGGTGATCTGGATAAGGCACCAAACCTTCAATCCAGTGCAAGAGGAAGTTTTCTTTTTGGATGGTAGACTTTTGTTTGCATCATCATCCAACAGCTGGTCAGGTTCTGCTTCATGATTTGAGTCATTGACATTGTTGGGTTTGGTTTCCACTGTCATGCTTGGTTTCTTTACAGAGTGACCTGAAACCTAGAGAAAACAGTAATAAATTTGAAAGCACATGTGCCCAAATAGAGTTGCTTAAGGATCCTTCTGATGAAACAGTAGTTACAGGAAAATGCTGAGATGTTGAAACTGAACCTTTCCATTGGAAATAATTTGGCTCAATGACTTGGGTATTTCAAACTGTATCTTTGTTTAAATTCTTGTTTTGACAACTTTATTTTCAAAAGAAATTAAACCCACCGCTCCACCCTCTCGCCCTCTTCCCCCAGATCCCCAGTCTTTTAATGCTAAAAAGGAGAATCTACACAGAGGAATAAGATGAATATAAGGAGAAATAAGAGGAATTAGAGACAAAATCTCTGTCCAAAAATAAACTACAAGGGTCAACAAAGCATCAGTGTTGAAGCAGGAGTCCTAGGGAAGCTCTAAACTTGCAGGACATGTGGCTTAGGGCTCCATCACTTTGGTAAGATCTGTGTAGCAACACTGCCCTCCGACTTATTTCTCTATACTGGCCTATTAGAAACAATTCTTAGTGACAGAAGAGTTTATTAATTTAGCCAACTGATCTCCTAAAAAGATATTATCTGTCTTTTTCTTCTTGCAGGAATATACAGAGCATCCCGAATGCCCTTTTTTTTGAGTGCTGTCTGCATGCCCTGGTGCATGTAATCATTTGTATCTCAGCAGTTCAGCAGAACTTCTCCAGCTCCCCCAGGAGGAGCACATCCTGTAGCCATATACAATGATATATCCTTTGATATAACACTGTTTTATTGTTGAAAGTCTAATTTTGTTATTATGTTGAATTTTGGATTATTGCAATGAATAGTTCAATACTTCACCTTTACCTGAGTAAACTATTAAAAAGAACACTTCAGGGAAAAGCTGCAAGAGAAGACTATCTACCTGCAAAGTTTATTTAAAGAATGAAAACACTTGCCCGCTTGTGCAACTCCAACTCCAAACAGAACAGATTTATGAAGGATGATCCAGATCCCACTGCAGAGCCCCTCAGGGAAAAACGGGTCACTTGAAAAAAAACATCTTCAGACCTGCAAACAGGAGTATTGCATAGCCTATTAGAGTATTGAAACTAATATCCTCAAGTCAGAAGTCACAAATCACAGCTCACATGATCTGACTTGTTTCACCTCCCACAACACTCTCCTCATTTGAGAAAAGGGTGAAGAGAGAGAGAGGGGAAACAAATCACACAAAGAGGGGTTTTCTATGCTTGAATGGAACTGAAAAAAAGTTGGATGAACTTTCCTGATGCTGGAAAAGGTCCATCTTCTTTCCCACTGCTAACATCTATTTCCCAAATTCTTCTGTGGCTATGCTCTAAGGTCAGCACATGTATTAGGACAAAAAATAATAGCTTTTCCTTCCTCTTGTTCAAACGGATAGGAAGAGATTTCTCCAAGTCTGCACAGCTACCAACAGAAATGTTATGAAATTAGATTCCCAGGGCTCAGGAAATGTTAGTACACAAGTACTTTTGAGCATCTATTCCTCTGAAATTCATTTATCTCTGTGTAATCCGAAGATATTAACTTCTCCTTATTATTATGGTACATTGATAACTACAGTAGGATGATGGGGCACCATATCATTGTAGGCCACAGCATTAAAGAAGTGACTTTTCTGAGATTTGGAAGGTACAACCTGACTTAAAACCTCAGTGTAAGGAGAGAAGGAGTGAAGATAGATGGAAAAGGTCAGGGCTAGGGGAACTACAGGCCATGAGGAGATTCGGAAAAAAAAGGTAAAAATTTGATTTACTGTTGACATCCACATACAGAAGCTGCAGAGTCTGACAATTTTAAGTATTGATAAAGTTGCTATTTTAGAATTATTTTACTGGCATTTTTTTCCATTTTTAGTAAGCCATTAAATTTTAAATGAAGGGTCTGGTTACAATGCAAAAGTATGAAGATACCAAATGTGCTCTTTCACTAAGATGACTTCTCTAAAACTACCATTCTTTGCCTGCACAAGCCACTTTGCAGCGACAATGACTTGAGAGAGTTGCATTTGCAGAAAGACAAGATTAGTTAAACAACCTATTGGCATTGCTAAGGTAGCAAATCAACCTAAACAAAAATTAACCTCACTTTTTTCCTCAGGGAAGAATATAATCCTCTCTCCAAAAACAAGCATGAAGAAAAAACGCCAAAAAACAAAAAACCTCTCAGCCATACTTTGAGACTAAAATTTAACACTCTTCCCATCCACTTTTCCAATGTATTCAGGGAATATTTGATGAATTCCTTTGGTCTTATGCTCACTACAGTCTCTTCTGAGAAACATTTTGGGTGTAGGAAGACCAAGGGTCTTAACTAATAATCAGTGTGGATCATTAGTGTTGGTGGGACCTTACAGCCTTCATAACAAAATGGGAAATCCTGTGGCAGAGTGAATGGACCCAGCCTAGCAAAGGACAGCTGCAGACTTCTTCAGTGCTTCAGGATATACGACTTTATATGATATATGACCTGTTAAGTAGATCTATTCCTTAGTGAATATTGAAAAAGTCAAGCTTTGTTTTATACCCTCTAATAACATGCAAATTATAATGAATAGGAGCACCAATTAAAAATCCTTGCCATGAACAACAGGTAATTAGTTTACAGAGGTCAAGACAACAGTTTGCTACAAGAAAAGTATAGTGATGTTTGTGGAATTTTAAGAATCCAGCAAAGATACTCAATGCCCTTGGGCTACTTGTCGCTAGAGTTGCACTCTCAGGGACTGACTACACCACCACCCAGTAGAACCACAAATCAAGAGCCACGTTTCCTCCAGTGATTCATGGAACCGATTTTCATTAACTGCGGTGCTAATCCAATTGTCTTATTGATTTTTAAACAGAATCATAGTAAGACCTTTTAAGTTAACCTAATATGAAAAATGAATACGACAGTGCTGTGCAAACCCCAGTGCTGCTTGCACTGTTCAAGATATATAGGAGGCTTACTGTTCATAGACACACATTCAAATGTTTGATGCTCTCATTAAAGCATTGACATTTTCAACAGGGATGTTACTGGTGTTGCTGATTAAAAGAAATGCAACTACTACAGAGGTGATGTTCATTACCTAAAAACACTTACTGGCAATATTTGAAGGTTAAGACAAACAAAAAGGATATTAAAGAGGTTCCTACCTAGGCTCTGTATCCACAACAACAGCACCTATACCACCACACAAATGCTCAAAAGTCAGAGTATCTTCTCCTTAGCCAAAGCTGTGCTGGTACTTGGTAGAAGAATCATTAACTTCCAACACAAACTAATGTTTTAATCTTGTCTCCTCCCAGTTCTGCCCTCTGTTAAAGGTCCCAAAATACATGTTTACCCACAGTGGTCAAAAATTAATTAGGAAGAAAATGTACAAGTGTGTTCCTTTTGCACATTATTAGGAAATATCTTTTTTTTTTCCCTGAACTTGTTTAGATTATAATGGTTCACAGTTTCCTGGCATTTAGAAATGGGATATCCTAACTTTAGAAATGTTTCAGGCTTCAATGTATGAAGTTTTATTTTCATAGTCTATGGCTGAACTCCATTGACCTCAGATCTGACAGAGCCATTCAGGGACTCACAGGAAAATACAATGCCTTGGATATATAGAACAAACTGGGTGTTTAAGAAGCACTCAAGCTTAGAAGACTGTTCACATTTATAGTTTAGTGCTGTTAACACCACAGGCAGACCAAATGTGAAAGGATGGTGGATCTATGTGTACTTTGGAGCAGCTCTTTACATACTCACAGCCCTAGTTCAAGGAAACCTGAACTGGTTCACTGAGAAATATTTAATTTGATTGCACCCCTCTTGTGCATCCTGTCTGAGAATAATTGTACTTAAAAGATAAGTAATTCTTAAAGCATATGAGCTACAACTACTGTTTGCCTGGATGTTACACCAAAATTTGCCAGTCCTGGTAGTTCATGCCCCCTTCTCGGCCACCACTTTCACCACCCCTATTCTTTTACTTGCTATGAATAATTACAGTCTCCTTAATTACACTGACCTTTGCATGGTCTTTTTGCATTCCATACTGTTATCAGTTATACTCTGCACTGCTCATGGCCTTTCTGACTCTCAGTTAGACAGTTCCCTTTAACTTCCTAGAACATGAGACATTGTCACCAAGACATGATAGTCGCTTCAAAACTGCAAGTATTAGTAAAACTATAAAATAAGAATGCAGGAGGAATCCAGACCACAGATCCAGTCTGCAAACTCAAAGCGATGTTTTGTGAAAGAACCAGGCCTTGTCTTGAGGACAATAAAGAATTGTCTTCCCTCCCACTCCATGTACTTCTAAGGCTACTGCAAATGATTTATCTTCTGATGCATAGGAACCTTCTTTTAATTTCCAGTCATGACCAAATTATATTCTGCTTTTGAAGGGACAGAATCCTATAGCTTTAAAATTTTCTCCTCTCTGTCTGGTACGTAAGACACAACCTTGGCCATAAATGAAGACAGCACATTTTTTTTCCAACGTGTTTTAGTAGTTAAACAAGTTAATAATATTTAGTAATTTCTTGCAAAATAGGCATTCTTGATTCTACAGCACACCCTGGAGCCCTTGGCTACAGTGGATCCTTATTTCACCAATGCACATAGCTAAAAATGTATACAATAGACCAAGTGTAACCTCACCAGTGCCACATCTTGAAATATTAACTATTCCTTAAATCTAGCCTTGTCTGGTATGTTCTAAGACTACATATAAAATTTTCAAAAACACAAGTAGACATTTCCTAGGTATCCAAAATTAATAGGTACATTCAGGGTCTTACCAACACTTTTCATCTAAGAAGCAGAAATCCGTGTTATTGGCCATCAGCTGTGCTACTTTCGGTTTAACATCATATTCCACTCCTATTTTGCCATTCCCTGGCTCATTCTTTTTTCTCCATGATAACCCTCACAGAGATATGAGGGATATCCTCTTTAAGGATCCCTCTCTTCTGTTTGATCATTCCATCCAGCTTTTTCTCTTTATTATTATTTCAAAAAGTGAAGTTGCAATGTTGTCCACAATATACATACTTCAAAATTTAATAACAGTAATGAAAACTAAAGAGACAGACTGGTGCCTAGCTGAGAAACCTAACACAGGTGTGTCTTAATTCTTGTCTGCAAAAATCCACTTTAGTACTGTGGTGAGTGTCCCTGCCTCTGATGCGGGAGACCGAGGGTTCAATTCCCGCCAGGGAGGCAGTGGTGCCATTTAAGAGTCGGACTTGATGATCCTTGTGGGTCCCTTCCAACTCAGAATATTCTGTGATTCTGTGATTCATCAACGTTTGGATGCCTTTTAAAAGAAAGTAATGCTAGAGAAAATCTTAGAGAAAGTCTAAGGAAGGAAACTCCGGAGCTCATCTGGCCCAGTCCTCTTCACTAAATGCAGGACTAATCTCACAGTTTTCTGGTGCTGCTCAGGTCTCACAGAGTTGAGTTTTGGATAGAAATCTCCACAGAAGGAGGTTCCACAGCCTCCCTTGGAAACTGATCCAGTGTATTACCATTCTCACAGTAAGTAACTTGCATATATAGGTGTATAAATAAGTGGAATTCTCTTTGCTGAAACTTGTGTCTACCACCTCTTATCTTTTTGCCTATGCACAGGAGAGTCTGTTGCTGTCTTCTTTTGCCCAGAGCTGTGGATACCTCACCCCTGGAAGTGTTCAAGGCCAGACTGGATGTAGCTTTGAACAATCTGATCTGGTGGAAGGTGTCCCTGCCCATGGCAGAGCAGTTGGAACTAGATGACCTTCAATGTTCTTTCCAACCAAAACCATTTTGTGATTCTATGATTCTGTATGAGGGCACATTAGAGAGCTGAATAAAACACTAAAATCTATCATTCACTCAACTTGATTCACTTTATTAAGGTCTGTCTTGCCCTGGAGAGCTTCAAACTCAGCAGAAAATTCCAAATGCAGCCTGAAAAGTACTGAAAGAGAGAAAGTAACACTTTCCCCAGATATTCTGGTCTTTAATAACTGAAGCCTAGTATGCTGTTAGCCTTGTATGCTCAAAGGTGCACCACTGTCTTATGTCTAACTTGCCATTCACCAGCACCATTTTGTGCACAGCTATTTTCTCTCTAGCTGACTCCCTGGACCCTTCTTGTGGATAGATTCATTTCCTTCCAGGTGCAGAGCTTTGCCTTTGCCAAACTTTACGAGTTCCTGTCAACCCGTTTCTCCATCCTCATCAAATCTCCTCTGCCATTCTGCCCTCCAGCACTTGCTGCTCCTTCTCTCAGTTTGGTGTCATATCCAAACTTGTGACCACTTCCAGTACTATTTTCTGACCCATTAATGAAGTTATTGACCATAATCAGCTCTCCATTATTGAGAGCTGAGGAGCATCACCAGCAGCTGGCTCCCAGCTGCTGGGCTTTGAATTGTTGATTATAATTCCAGACCTTCTAGTTTTCTACCTCATAACGGGTATACCTCAGATGTTTGAATATCAGGATAATAAGGGAGCCTGTGCCAAATGTCTTGCTAAAATCCTAGCAAAGAATATGTACTGCTCTGCCTGTGTCCACCAGAGCAGTCATCCCATCATACAAAGGAACCAGCTTAGTCAGATCCTTGATGTACTCTTGATAAATCCATGGTGGCTGTTCCAAATCACTGTTTATTTTATGCCTAATAATATCGTGATGGATAAATTGTTCTATGATATTCCATAAACCTCTCCTGGTATTGTATTGATTTATTCTCTTTTAACTTTTTGTGCTGAACTATTTTTAGTTTTCTATGACTAAGTGATCAATAACATGGTCAAGGGAGACTTCATTCACCACTGCAGAGAAAATCTATAGTGTTACATTATGATTGTATCCATTAGATTTAAATCTAAATTTAAAAACCCTCAAACAACCAATATTGCTATTCCTGTAATTTTTCTAAAGGAGTTGAGTCCTTACAGTCACAAATCATTTACTCAGCATTAACTGCATGCAAGAGATTGAAATTCATGGTCCTACAACAGATGGGGGGGCTCTTCTTCTCAGAACTGGTGATTCACGTCCTGTTGTGGCATAAAGCATCATCCATCCACTTCCAGCAGGTTCCTTACACTATGATCAACATTTTATAGTCACAAGACAAGCATCTTGGCCCTTTTTTAGTGCTCTTTATTACGGGGTAGCACATCATACTTCTGCCAATCTCTGTGGTTGCTGATCTTCCAAGGGCACATACACACAAACATCTGTGTCCTCGTCATTCTTCAAAGGTGTGTCACAAGCTCCACTATTTTGCCCCGACTATGAGAAGACATGTATTCCCTGTTGTTTTACAAAGTATTTCGATGGAGCTTTGAATGATCAAGGTTTCACTTTCAGGTTGTCTTCAGATGTATTAGCAGACCTACCCAACGGTTCTATTCCCTTCTCATCCTAAACATCTCAAAAGGGTTGGAGATAAATCTACTGTGTAATTTGGAAGTAGTAGAACCTGGGGGGAAAGATGCCACTTTCTTTTCCATACAGAAAAGGGGAAACAATATTCCCTTAACTTCCTCATTCTAACATACCAATACAAACAATTTTCCCTTAGTTTTTCCTAGTGCTGAATATGCCATTAATTTATAAATTTCCAAGAATTAAAATACCTTTCATTCTTTGCTTTCAGTATGGCTAAGAAGAATTTTTAAATCTTCAGACTGCTGCTATCACAGGTTCACAGGTTATTCTGAGTTGGAAGGGACCCACAAGGATCATCTAGTCCAACTCCCAAGCGAACACCCACCCAGGGACCAGACCCACGAGCATGGAACCACGGGTACCACGCTCCATCCCTCCAAGCCTCCCCTCATTTAGGCCATGTCACTGAGCTCCTCATCGAGTCTTTTCTTAAACACCTCCATCCAAGCTGTCTGTGGAAGCATTTACATTCAAAGCTGACTTCTTGAACCAAGAACTGTTGAACAAATTTGGCAGAATGGAAAATGGGAAACTAGGGGAGCCTAAAGCAAGACTGTGGTCTCACACCTGAAAAAAAGACATCACTTTTTCCATCTAAGACCCCTATTATGCCTTACACTTGCAGGGAATTTGATGGTAAAAAATCCCCTTAATAAGAACATTGACAGATCAGTAATTTCTGATTACTCCTGAGATTAAACACAATCCTCACAAAAGCCACAGAAAGTCACCTTTACCACAGGAGCTGGTTGCAGACTTCTCCAGGCAGAGGGTGGCAGCAGACTCCCACCAGAAGTGGCTGCCAAGGCTCCAATCTGCAGGAGTGAGCCAGAAGTAGCAATGAGGAGACGCCAGCCAAGCAGAGGCCAACTGCAGTAGGCAGCTTTGATTAGAACCCTTCTTATTCTCAGGACACTAATCCCTAAATACAGAAAATCAATGTATTTTAAAATTTAACCCTTAATTAACAAACTAAGTAAAAGGGATAGTGTACAGCCGAGAAAAACATTAAGATACTACAGGAATCTCGAGGTGCAAAACATTTATAGTACTGGAAAAGGCTTCTTGGTGCTCCTGGCTCAGCGTGTCTAGTTTCAGCTTGCTGCTGCAGAGCTAACAAGAAGGAAAAGCCTGCTGAGAGGCTGATTTCTTGTCTCCATCTTTGATAGTGTCTGGGACTTGTTTCTCCTGCTGCTCAGTGGAGCATTTTTCCTTCATAAGAACTTGATAATTTTGTCATTGATTTGCGTCATTCATCTCTCTGGGGAAGAGTGTGTGCTGTTTTAATGATGTTTCTTATTTTTCTACTTAAAATACAAAGGGTATTATGCTGATTGTACAGCTTCTCTTTGCCTTCAGTCTCAATCAGCAGCTTGGAGTTGTTATTATATACACAAAATTGAACTGTAAGTCATTGGCAGGTGGGAGTCCTGAGATATTTTTAGGAGCAAATCCAAATGTGTGTTGCATCATGGCATAACAGAAATAAAAAACACGCATACTTCAGGTGAAATCCAAAGGCAAATCCCCATCACTTTCACATGGTCTGGGATATTACCTGAGGTAACAAAACTGAAAAAATTGTTATGGTTCACATAATTTAATACCTGGCATTATATACACCACCACTTCACTAAGCGGCTCATCTGTCTTGTTTAACTAGAGTAGATCTTTTACAAGAATGGTCAAGTCTTGATTTGAAGAGTACACGACAGAAAAATCTATCAGATGCTAGAAACATCCCAAGGTCAGTGTCTGTAGAGTTAAATGAACATATTCTTGCTGACTGCATGACTGTCACAGTTTTTTTTCTAAACCAGTCCACATTTTCCTGCATCTTGTTTTAGGATCAGTAAGAGAGCTTTGGATACCACCGTGTACAAAAACAACCTTTCAAACTTACCATGCTTGACAGGTATGAGAGAAAACTTCTTGGCCTGGTCACCATCCAGCTGTGAGAATGTGCTCCACTTGCTCTCCACTAAATCCTTTCCTTCTTTACACTCTTCAAAATTCAATGAACTGTATTAATCTGGGATGAGCTGTTGATTAACTAACCTCCTGATATTAACCACATGTTGCTAAAGTAAGGTCCTTTTAATGAGCATTTTAAATCACCATTAAAGCATTTAAATTGCTCTCATAATCTTTACAATAATTATAGACTTTCTTTCTTCTAGAGATTGATTAACACTAGATAAAGAACTTCTTCATGCAACACTTGCTGTGTGATGCTCTAGAGTACTAAAAGAAACAAGCAGCCTGAGTTAGACCTATGATCCCTCTAGGCAACAGTGTTTGAGATAGATAATTGATAATTATTAATAAGGTTTATCTATTTGCAAATAATTTTAAAATACACCTGTGACTTAGCTACCTGCAAGTCTATGTACTATACATTTCTATGCCTTAGTAGTAAGTCCTAGTAACTTGTTTTTCTTTTCATGTTATGCAGAATTAAGCTGCATGTTGTGTCATCAACAGCCAAAGCAGTCAAAGCAGTACTGTCAATGTTTTCTTCCATATTATACAATCACTCCACTATTTAAAAATAGTACAATAGTTGTTTCGTACATCAATCCTGCTCATTATTTTGAGCACTTCAAGGAGGCAACTTATCATTATTCAGCCTGTGTATCCTTTTTCATTCATTCACACCCTTTGCCCTCTGTTTTTTGGTAATTCCCTCAGAATACTATAGCAATTTCAAAGTGGCACAAGGATGGGGCAGCTTTTCTACTGTCACCTGAAGATACTATACTGATGGTCCTTGCCCCTCACATGCCAGGAAGGCATGAGCTATATATGAAATTCATTGTTCTCACAGCCTACTGACCTCATGTTTTTGCTTAGATGTTCTTGATGATTCTCTCCTGACATGATTAGAAGTGATGTGCCTGTAAGTAGGACATGTTGTGTCACTTGAGAGTTGCATTTTTCACCAAGAGGTAGAAGAGGAAATGTGCATCACCTCATGTGCCCCAGGCCTGGGTGCTCATCCCATTATGTGACATGGCTTGATACCTGTGCCGTGTGACAATCGGTCCTTGCCATAATACTTGGCATACAGCCTGTGGGTACTTCTCAACAATGTTGTGAGTCCCATTCTGGCCTCAAATGCTGACACCAAAGGCTGGGAAATCTCCTCAGCCAATTCTTTTAACAATATTACCTTTGAAAATGAAAGGCATTTGCTTCTTTGAAGTCTCTCAATCGTGGCATTAATATCCCTAATTCTAGAAAGAAAAGAAATTATCCAAATTTGCTGATATTTTTGAGGCAGCACCTATTGTGGATATAGTTTAAGATGAAGTATTCTGGTAGAAAGGTCCTGACAGATCCAAACGCCTTAGTGCTGAGACGATTTCTTCATGCATTATAACAAATCAAGAATAAGTATCTCTAGTCAGACACCCGTCCACGTTACTACTTGAGGTACTAGAATACTACTAGTATTCAAAATGGGAATGATGAGAGGAAAGAAGTGGTCATTTTCAAACCATAATGAACATAAGACTTACTGAAGCAAATTATTTTATAGTATTCCTATGTGTAGAGAAAATGGGGTATAGAATGAAAGCCCATGCTTTAAAAGACTTACCCACTAAGCACAGTCTTACATATATAAGCAAAGATGATAACCCAAGAAGTCTATTTTTGTCTCTGTTTCTTTC
This sequence comes from Pitta sordida, assembly GCA_013390025.1. Taxonomy (NCBI): domain Eukaryota; kingdom Metazoa; phylum Chordata; class Aves; order Passeriformes; family Pittidae; genus Pitta; species Pitta sordida. The sequence goes on along the minus strand of WEKX01013256.1, from coordinate 45,676 downwards.
TGAACTAGGATATATTTATTTATCTTAATTTCTTAATTTGTCTTTTATGGTTTAACCCCAGCCAACAACTAAGTACCATGCAACTGCTTGCTCACCCTGTCCCCACCGGTGGGTTTGGGAGGAGAATTGAAAAAAAAAAAGGTAAAACCCATGAATTAAGAATAGTTTAGTAGTTGAAATAAAATATATAATCATAATAGTATTAGAATAATAATTCTAATGAAAAGGGAGACAACAAAAAGACAATGAGAAATAAAACCCAAGAAAGACAACTGATGCACAATACAGTTGCTGACTGATGCCCAGTTCAGCCCCTAGCAGTCATTGGTCCCTCCTGGCCAGTTCCTCCCAGCTGATATACTGGAAATGACTGCCTAAAGTAGGGAAAATCCCTCTGGCTAGTTTGGGTCAGCTGTCCTGGACATGAACTCACCCAGCTTCTTATGCAGCTTCCCACTGGCAGAATATGTGAAACTGAAAAGTCTTTGACTGGAGTAAGCACTACTCAGCAACAGCTAAAACATCAGTGTGTTTTTAATGCGTAGTCTCATAATAAGTCCAAAACACAGCACTGTACTACCTACTAGGAAGATTTCACCCTATTCTGGGTGAAATCAGTGAATTTTCCTGGCCATGTACAGAACTGCCTCTGTCACAGCCTCAGCATTGCTTGAGCAGCAGTGTCCCTGCCAGCAAACCTGCCAGGACTGATTCACCAATTAGGAATTATCTCCATTTATTTGACACATGTACAACATTAAACATTGAGTGAAATGCAGATATCTCTCCTTTTTTATCCCAGTGTATACTTAACTTGGCATCCTCCTTTCTCTCATTGGATCTGACATCTCACTGCTATGAGAAGTGCCCTGCCAAGTTGTGGGAAGCTCCAAGCATTGTTCTAGTTCCTGAATGATGGTATGGTTTGACTTTTTTTGCTGGTTTTAGGATGATGTAGCAGGAATGAGACCTGAGACTGGAACGCTGTTCTTTGTGATTCACCCTAGCCACAATTCTTCACTTAGTCCCATACTCATAAACCTTCAAATGATTTTAATTATGTTTTTTAGTTCAATGTCCAGTTATACAAGACAAAGTGAAGATACAACTCTCCAGCACCCCATTGCCTGTAGCCTCTGACTTGGGAGAACAAAGAGCTGGGACAGGAGCCTGGTCTCCCTTATTCCATGCCACTGTCTAAGCACACACTCATGGCAAATAATGCTTGGCACTCGTACTTCCTCTGACAAATGTATTTTCTTAAGTGGCGGCTTTAAATCCTTACCTTCTGCAGATGGTAACTGTCCTTAAGCACTATTATTCTTCTTGGTGTACCTATTGGATGGATTGGGTAGTTCCCTAAAGACATTGTGTAAATACTTATAATTGATAAAGGCCAGTGAATCCCATTCTTATACACCTGTCCCTCCTCGTGCATCCCACAGGAGAGGTTCCAAACCTGCCTGTGACCTGCCCACTCAGCTTGGTAGCAGGGTTCCTACAGTCACTGCTGAGACACAAGAGATGTGATGTGGGTTTGCTTTGCCAATATCACGGTGGGTGAAGCCTACCTTTCATCATGCTCTCTAACATTCTAGAAGGTTATCATGGTGGTGCTGTTATTATCTTTTTCAGTGCAAGTTTACTTGACATTTTGCTTGGCATTAAACAGCTTTCCATTGTACACCACACCCTAAATATATTTAAAATCAAGTATTGATAGGCTGCAGAAATTACATGTAAAGGGAAACTATAATACATGCCTTAATTTCAGCTAGAAAATACAAACATGAAAAAGAAAAGCCCCAAATCACTTGGTCATTTAATTAATTTTATTTTTCCCGAGCTGTCTTGTCATAGCTTTTTAAAATATAAATCATATGGATCTTGTATCATGGTGCTATTACATTGTATTAAGTGCATGGAATTATTTAGTACATCTAGTACTAGCAAGTCGCAAAAAAATGCTGGAAACCTAAAAAAGCTCTATTTTTATTCCAGTTTCCTTTGGACAATACTCTTGTGGTCTCTCTGACTGCAATGACAACTTTTATTGCTGTTATTGCTGTGCTATAACATTGCTACTTGAAAAAGGATCCCTAATCACAACATTTGGTGCTCTAAGTGTTATGGGTGGAATTCATGAGATGCCCAGAGCCTGTAGCTGATTTCACCCTCCAGCAAACCACCCTCTTCTGCCCTGTACCCGCAGGGGCGCGCTATGTGCCGAAGATCCTTCCACCTTCCAGGCTTCCAAGTGGGGTTTGGTGCATCAGCTCCTCTTGGGCTGACACTGTGACAGAGGGAGCCCACATACTACCCCTCACACACAAAAACCGAGGGGCATCAGTGGCTGTGGCAGCTTGACAAAGAGGGAGGGAGCAGAGGAGCAGCTGTAAAAATGGTTTCTCGGGGAGGGAGGAAGCTGCACCTCCCCAACCACAACAAATCCCCTCACTTGGCATGAAAAGTGCTGAGCGGTGTTTTCAGAGCTGTACATGTACTAAAAATGTTTCTCTTTGCTTTTGGTGTTTACAGCGAAAATTACACAAAGTTGAATATTTTCAGGGTGGATATTAAGATACTGCTTCACTGATGATGAATTTTTTCCTGGAACACCACTCACTGGGTAAAATCATGGTGGAGATCTTGGTCTTCCTAAAGTCTAGTCTCCTTTTCTGGCCAGTAAGTTGACTGAATTAAATGGTCACTATTGACAAAATTATGTTTTCTGCTCTTTGTCCCACAGGCGCCTCTCTCCCCATTGGCTGAGAGGGTCTCATCTCGTGGAGAAGAGCTTTTCCGGAGAACCCAAAGGACAGCAACACTGAAGAAAATGGACACCGTGCCCAACACCAAAGTCAGCCCCAGGTACACATACCTGAGAGAGAAATGGTCGATCAGAGCCTACTCCAAAGGCAACATTTGACTAGAAGGCATCAAGAACACATTCATACTCTCACATGGTAAGGCTCTTCAGTCAAGGAGTTAACTCTGGAGAGGGGAGTTTGTCATCCCCATCCAGGTCAGGGGTGCTGCCTGTGGCCAAGAAAGCATCTCCAGCACTGACTGGCCTCCTCCACTCCAATGTGCTTCAGTAAGAATAACATTGATATTTTCAGGGACATTACTCTATTTTTTTGGTTACCTCATAGACAGTACCAATGATATGAAGACCATTTGATGTCATTTTTCCTTTACAGGCATAATGACAGCAACAACAACAGCAACAACAATAACATCATTATGCTTTATTAGTTGAGCTTTTGTTCTTTCTTTCAAGTTTTCAAAACACTTTTTCCTGGCTGTTGGGGGAAAGCACAGCCTGCTCTCCAATTTTCCTCTTACCATTGTTGTTCCATTCTTCATTTCTGGTGACGCCTTTCATGAATGCAGTTCAGATAATTAACTGTCCTCTAGCAATAAATTAATAAAGACAGAGCTGAACTTAAGCCTCTAGAAAAGTCAGGCATGCTTTGTTGGATCTTTCCCTTCTGTTTTGTGGTCCAGCTCCAACACAGAGAAATAATGAGCTTTAATAACCCTTCTACTTATTTACTCACACACACACATTATCACAGCAGAGTCATTGAAAAATTGATGTTTCAACAGATCCTCAGTATTGCTAGGTGAATAATTAAGTGAGAAATATTTCCAGCTGATACTGAAACAAGATGATCTCTGCTCCCTCAGAAAAAGAGATTAAATCAAAAGAAAATGCTGAAACCAGAGCACTATTATAGTTAATATGGTGAGTTAGAATCTTGTATTCAGTTTCAAATCTTTCCCTCAAATTTTCTGACAGAAATTCTTACACAATACAAGTTAAAGAACAAATGGAGAAGACCCGTTACCTGAGTGCACTGGAGTCATAGAGTCTGCATGCTCCTCTTCCCCCACATCTCTTGCTTCCCCATTTCAGGCAAGTGGTATCTATGGCTATTCCAAAGTACACTGGGGCTGGAATTCCCGCTGGGTATATTTAACACATAAATAAAGACAAGAAAGTTACTTTCCAGGGGGATCAGACCTGATCTAGAGACATGTTCATGTAGAACGTTAAATAATACATTCAAGTAGCAATGACACTTCCACATTGTTTGCTGGTTTGAGAAGACGTGCCTCATGCTTCTCAGGCACACACCGCCCTTTCCTCCCTGTAGGAGACCTGGGAAACATCACAGAACATCAAAAAGCCTGTGGAAGTCAGCGGAAGGAGGGTTGGCCATGGTTTGGTTTCCTCACCCTGCGGGACACCTCTGGGGAAAAAAAAAAAAAAAAAAAAAGAAGGTACTTCTTTCTTGAGAGTGATGGAACCTGTTCAGCTTGGGCGTAAGGGGTGTCCTGTGTGTTGGTTGTGGGGGTTGGAAAGGGAGAGACACAGTGGGGCTGGGAGCCTGCAGTGGGGCTACAAGAATCCTGCAAGTATCCCAAGATCCTACTGTGGCAGGGACAAACCTTATGGGTTTGTGTGATGGAAAGAAAAAGACTTTCTTCATGTGCTGATGGAGACATCCTAGACTCTGTACTACCTGGGGAGCCATTCCTCCTTGCTAGGGTAGAAAGTAAGACTGGAGGGAAAATCTTGGCCTGCAAAGGTGTGAAAAAGCAGCAAACAGCTTGTTTTGATGTAATTTCATCTAACTCATCTAAGCCTGCTCTGTTTAAATAGGTGATAATTATTTTTTTCTATGATGACCTAGAGGATTTTAGAATTTTCAGTTAATTGGCATCTCGTGGTACCCTTGATTTCAGTGAAAACTTACAGGTGGCTCTATCACAGGGCTGCAGTCAACCCTGCCCCCTGGCACACCTGAACTAATTCCCTTAGAAACTAATGAAAATATGCCTGAAAAACAATAAAAATTCTCAGCTATAGCTGCTATATTATGCTTATTGCAGAGAAAGGAGGGACAAGATGTAATTTTTATGTTAGCTTCATAGTCTGAAGGAACACTGGTCATCTCCATAGATATGGGCCATGTATATTTATAAAAAAAGACAGTTATAAGATTTAGGATATTTCATTTTTCCAACCCTTTTCCTATTTTTAAAGGGATTGATTCTTTTTTTGTTTGGTGAGGGAGTTTAAGGCCTTTTTTTAAGATTGGCAGGGGTTTAATATTTTTAAAGGGTTTTTTTGCCTTTCTAAGGTTTAGGTTAGTCATCAGGGGCAAGCTCTTTACAGAGAGAGTGATTGAGCATTGGAATTTTGTGATTCTGTAATTCATATATTTACTTATCAGTTAGCCATTGTTCTTTCCAACAATCAAAGCTTAATTCTAAGTTAAATGAATAGTGAAGAGTGTTTTAAAACAGACTCAGAATTACAAATTGACTTACCAAGTACTCTTATTGCCAAGGTATAGATACCAAGTGCAAATGATTTCAAGTGAGGTTTAATACATCTAAAAATAGTAATAATAAAAAAACTGTTAAATAGAAATAAAGAATAGAGTGTGTACAATTTGAACACAAATAGAAAGCAAATAGAAGGAAAGAAATACCACTGTAACTGAATTACAGAAATGCATTAAAAATTGATAACATCAGAACAGAATCTAGGCATTCTGAATATCTATATTCAGGATCACATTTTAAGATGGTTGAAGATTTTCAGATGATATCAGCACTTAAATGTTGCCCACACGGGACAAGAAAATAGATTGTGAACTCATGCATCCATTGGATAGTCTTATTTATTTAAACATTCTCTGAAATTCAGGATCATGATCCAGGCTAGTGAAAGGTACTTAGCCACTCACTTTTCATTGCACAGTTTCTAGAATCAGGATGACATCTCCTGTAAAGGTACATCCTCCAAACCTTTCACTGACTGAGCAGACCATTTGCATTGAACTTTTCTGAGCTTGCAGAGGGACTTCAACACACACATCAGTTCTGGCTCCAGATCAGCCCTGCTCCAGCCTTAGGTCATCATCCTGGCTTTTTGAAGAATACAGAGGTGATGGGCAGGAGAACAGCTGCCTTTCACAACATCTTGAGTACTGTGTCCAGTTCTGGTCTCCCCAGTTTAAGATGGATGTTGAACTACTTGAGAGACTCCAGAGAAGGGTGACAAAAATGGCGCGACTGCAGGAGCTGGGGTTGTTCAGCCTGGAGAAGAGGAGGCTCAGAGGTGACCTCATTGCTGTTTACAACTACCTGAAGGGAGGTTGCAGTTGGCTGGGTATAAATCTCTTCTTTCAGGCTTGCCACCACCAGAACAAGAGGACATGGCCTTAAGGTGTGCCAGGGGATGTTTAGGCTGGATGTTAGGAAGAGCTTTTTCACAGAGAGAGTGATCCCTCAGTGGAATGGTCTGCCCAAGGAGGTGGCAGAGTCACCATCCCTGGGGGTGTTTAAGAAAAGACTGGATGAGGAGCTCAGTGACATGGTCTAGACGATGGGAGGCTTGGATGGATGGAGCGTGGTACCCATGGCTCCGGGGTTGTGGGTTCGATCCCTGGGTGGGCGCTCACTTGGGAGTTGGACTAGATGATCCTTGTGGGTCCCTTCCAACTCAGAATAAGCTGTGAATCTGTGGCCTGTGCTACCAGCACAGTGCATATGGACTCACTCAAATTTGAAGGGCTCACCTCATCAGCTTCTTAAGTGTGTGTGTCTCCCAGCATGTATCACAGGTTCACAGGTTATTCTGAGTTGAAAGGGACCCACAGGATTGTCTAGTCCAACTCTCATCAGACTGCCTATTACAATACCTAGTCCAGCATGAATCTGAGCAGACGCTTGACTTTTAGTAAGTGAGTAGCGCCAGTCACATGATTAAACAGGGACATGTTTGATATATGGGGTGTGTATCAATACAGTAATAGACAAAACTCCCAGTAGTCACAATTATACTGTTCATTATAAAACAAGAAAAAAAATAGGGCTGAAATTCAGTTGTCACTATGGATGAACACAGCACTCTGGAGGTCCTGGCTATGTGCTCTGAACTAGGATGGGTTCAGCCTCTGCAGAAATTAATTTAATCTGGAATATGTTTTAAAAAATAACAAAGACATCAGAGAATTTGCTCCTTTGTTCCCTACCAGTGATTTTTAAAATTTCCCAATGTAGCTGCCAGAACAGCATTAATAAGCCATATTGTAAATGATATTTGGGTCATCTTCCCCTAATTTAGTGAAAATAGAAAGGATATGACAGACACATAAGGAAGAAGGTAGCCTGGAGAAGAGATGGCTGAGAGGGGAACTGATGCATACACATATCTGAAGGGTGGGTTTCCAGAGGATGAGGTCAGAATCTTTTCAGTGGTGCCCAGTAACAGGACAAGGGACAATGTGCACAAACTGGAACACAGGAAATTCCATCTGAATACGATGAAAAACTACTGTGAGGGTGACAGAGCACTGGAACAGGCTGCCCAGAGAGGCTGTGGAGTCTCCTCTGAGGAGATTCAAAACCTCATTGGCAACTTGCTCCAGGTGACCCTACCTTGGCAGGGGGGTTGGATTAGATGATCTCCAGAGGTCCCTTCTAACCCCAATCATTCTGTGACTCTGTGAAAACAACACTGAAGTATCACCGTAAAAAAACCCAAAACTGTGTGTATACTTTATTCTCTAATGCCCTAGTCATGGGTTACTATTGCACACATTGTGGCTTATACAAGCATTGCCATCTATGTGGGCATGACTGTAATCTGATTTTATCCAGAAGAACAGTGATTTGCTCACCCATCAGGCACATGTTAACAAAGTAAGCCTCAGTCTGGACTCCTAAACAAATCTTAGGGCACTGAAAGAAAAATTGGAAAATAAATAAGGGGATATTTATTACAAGTTCCATATGATTTATATCCTGCAGAAAAAAAAAAATCTTGTCTTCCAGATGAAAAAAGAAATTGTTTGCATGGAAACAGGAGTTCTTTGTGATCCTGAGTGATACCCAGACCTCTCAGGGAGATCTGAGACTTCCTTTTCACTGTCTAATCAGCTGCTATTAATAGCTGGTGCTTGAATAACAGCTATCTGAGCTACAGGCTGTTTTTCTTCAAAACTGTAGGGCTTTCCAAAGTTCCCTGGCAACTGTAATTAGACTAATACCACTAAAAAGACATTCCAGCAAATGACTTGGCCACTAGCTGTAAGAACATTTCAACAGCTTCAGTGTGTAAACTCATCACTAAATCTTACAGGCTTTTAGGAATTTAGCTCTACTTGTGCTCCATGGCAGGTGCATCTGAAAACACCAGATTGCTTCAGTGCTGGAATCTTAACGGAGCTGACTAAATACATGCATTTAATAATTTTAAAAACAGATCAATGGAAAAAGTACTTAATGTAGTCTGCAACTTGACCTTGGGACTATTTGTTTTCAAAGAAAATTTATTTTCCTTCTGGTAACAGAAGCACACTTTCAATTCAGCCCGGTTTTCAGGGAAAGTCTGTGATGGATTACAGAAAAGGGAAAAGTAAGCATGAGCTTAAAGCGGAATTGTGCCCATAGGTCTTTTACAGTGCAGAAAAAACAAAAACAAAAAACGGATTGAACTTACTGAAACGTTTTATTTAGCTGCACATCAGAGGTGGATGCCTGCCATCCAGCAGTAAAATCCATAATTTCTGCGTTTCAGTTAAATGTCTCTCAATATAAAATGATTTTCAACACCAATAAAAGATTTGGAGTCGAACCAATAAAACTGTTCTGCTGATTTCATATATAAAGTGTTTTGGTATTGTAATTAAAACCTTTCTAACCTTTTCTAAACAAATCCATTAAGCATTAAGGCTCCCAAGAGTAAGTTCTTAGGGCTGAGAAGTGCTGGCAACTCTGTGTAGCTTAACCTTATAGATGTTCAACTATGAATATCTCCTCCCAAGAGCTTGTATTTTATACAGTGGAAACAAGATGAAAAGCAGGAGGTTGAGCACGGCTATAAAGGATTTGAGGCCCTGTGTGGCACCATATCTGAACACTTTCCCTACCTGTCTTATGGATAGAAAGGAGACATCATGTAGAGGGAAAAGGGAAGGAAACTGCATCCCTACATAGCCCTATGCTCATATTTATCCAGTGTGTCAGAAACAATCACAGAGAGCAATCTGGCATAAATCCTGAAGGCTTTGCTGCAAGCTCTCAGCTCATGAATCATCCTCATCCTGGCACAGGGACAGTTCAGTGGTGCATAAGCTTCAGGAAAAATTGTCTAAAATGGATTATAATAGGATTGTTTTGGGAGTGAGACCTTGGACAGAGAGAGAGAGAGATGCAGTGTGGTTTTACTCAATGGTAACCCTACAAAGTGCATGGGGAAAGCCATCCAGCTTCTATGGTTTAAGGCATAAACCTCACAGGCAGTGTTTTTGTAAGGCTGTGGGGAAGGATCCTCACCCCAACCATTTCTGAAAGCCTCTGTGTGAATATTGACTCTGGTTCAAAGGACTGTGATGTCAGCTGAAGTCATATTTCTCTATTTAGTTTCCTCCATATAGCTCATATTCAGCCAGTTCTAGCACCAGCTTTTTTCCATGTGATATAAAGACATCAACAATGGAACAGGGCCTATTTCAGAAAATGTAATTCAAAAACAAAGAGAATTTTGGGGTAAGAAAACACAATTAAACTACTAAAAATACTAAAGATTATAGAAAGGATTTAAACCGGCTTTACTGTTGTTTTGTTTGAGAAGTAGAATGAGCCCATGTGGAAATAATTTGGAAAAAGGAACTAAGATAGAAAGTTTTCCAAAACAGAGTGGAGCAGTGCTTGGAATCCAGAGGTTGCAAGAAGTTGACAAAAATCCAGATTAAGCCCTGGTACTATGACATGCCTTTTGCACTTTCTAAAATTAGTTTAAAAGCTTACATTGAGTAATGTACTAATAGTCTCAGCAGTTAAATATGCATCGGAACATTCCTTTTGGAGAAGCATTTAATACATCTATGATTATCTCAACAGAAAAAAAAATTCTCATGCTAAATCTTTGTTTTGATGAGAAAAACCTGTAACAGAACAGAACAATTATATGGAATAATAAAAATGAGATAGAGAAGAAGAGGGTTTGGGTTAATCACCTCCATGTAGTAGCGCACTGGTATCCACAGAAAGTGAGGAAAACTGGCTGCTCACATACATATATGTGCACACACTGACATGTGCAGAGCTAATTTACATTTGCAAGGAGTCCATATAACACCATTCTGGCAATGTAAAAAGCATTAAGAGAAGTGGATTTTGGTATAGACTGTAACTAGGCCTCTAATATCATGTTTGAAACCATAGATATTGTTGTTAAAGATTATCATAAACACATTGTTGTGTCCATAGTAGAAAAATCATTGTAAAATTATGAGGATGTCTTTCAAGAGCAAAAAGAAAAAAAAGGTATTTTAAAATCCACATGGCATAGCTAAAAACATTTCACAGTACTAGGAACATTAGGAGAGGAGGGAGACCCAGTCACATATGTCAAAATACCTTGCAAACATTCGGCAATGCTAGCAGAAAATGATTTCTTACCTCAGAAGCAAGATGTATCCAGGTGTGCCACCTACTGACAAAGTGTATGAAGTGATAACTGATATGACTAAAAAATACAGAAACATTTTTGGACACTCATTTCCTTTTTGACATGGTCCCACCACAGCTGAGGAGCTTTGTGAAGATTCAAAGGTTCCCACACAGCTGCAGTTAAAAAATACCTGGAAGAGAGATGGCAAAAGTGAATGATAACCTAAACAGTGGAGAAGTGGACGTTCAGGAATTGAACACCATCCTTTTCTGGGTAGCTGAATGTTTAAATCCAAGGTGGGAAATGTTTTTCAAAAGGAGAAGGTTTATTTATTGCAGGAGAAAATTATAAACTATCAACTGCTGATGAACGCATTTATTAGGGTTTTTTCCAACAGTCTTGTTCACCAACAGCTAAAAAAACCCCAATCCTGATTTCTGCTGTATAGAAAAATCCTGGAAGTTTTAAATGTGTGTGGCAGATTGCTAAACCCCCTCGAGGAGTTAGGGGTTGAAGGGGATGTGCCTTACTTAGTTTGAATCCGTTTACTCTGACAGACCTGATTGTATCAGGAAAAACATCACATCCCATATGCAAATGAAAGGCTGTCTTACAGTGTTTTTCCCGCTGCCATTGGATGCCTGGCAGCCGGCGAGACAGGCCGAAATGTAGGTAACTCCATTTTCTCCACAGATGGGGTCCCAGTCGTTCTTGGAACACGAACAGCCTGAGTTGCACTCTGAAAACAGGGCTTGCTCGTAATCAGTCATCTGCTTAGTCCTGAGGAAAAAGAGAAATTGCAATATGTTTCCTAGCACATTGGAAGAAAGCACGGGCTGTGCTCTCTGACAGGGCTACCTGGCCACTCCTTCCCTCCATTAAATGTTGTCTCTTCACATCCACACAGCAGTGTAAGTTCTTAGTTCTCTGTTATCAAAATATTTTAACAGTATCACACCATATAATAGCTGCTTTATTAAGGGGGACAGCTAACTCTTGCTATTCGTGCATTTTCCCAGATTTTCTCAGAATTTAGTTGTCTTAGACTTGATGCAGTTTTAAGAAAACTGAACAGAGGGGATTTTGTTACTTATCGGAAATGGTCTCTTTAGAAGTTAGTGAGGAGCTTTTCAGTCTGAGATTCATCCAAACTGAGGGCACAATATGTAGCACGATGCCAGCTTCAGCCACCTGCTGCTGAAGACACCACAGGAGCAGCTCCTGGTGCAGCTCTGGAGTCAGTGCTGGAAGCTCCTCACAGAAACTCAGATTTACAGAGTAATAACATGGGTAAAAGTCACCCAGAAGTACTACCCTCAGTGTGCCTCACTGTTAACATCATGGCTTACTCATGGTTAACTGATGAAACCTTAAGTTTTGGGCTCAGAGGCTACTAAATACCATTGTTGTTCAGCAGCACACAAGGAACAGCTCCCCACTGAGCTCCTCACATTTCCAGAAATCACCAGGCTCAAAGGATGGGTGCCATGGCAATAATAATTAAAAATAATCAGAAAAATAATCTTCACTCATGACATAAACTTCTCTGGTTTATGCCACAATCACGAAAAGGTTCTGACACAATGTCCGCTGGAAGAGATTGAGCGATTCCCACTGCTTTGAATCAAATTTCTGGGAAGCATTATTTAGGTCTGTCATTCTCCTTTTAATGCCATATACTTTTAGAATAAAATGAGGAAAGAGTTTGGTGTGCAATGGCATGTAATGCTGAAGAGTGCCCGTCCCAGCATACCCATGGTATGACACTGTCAGTCCAGCCACATCCGAGTTCTCACAGCCCATGGCAAATAATGAGAGGAGCAAAAGGTAACCAAAGAAAGACGACCCCAGGGAAAGTTTTGTGGCCCCTAAAACACCGATTCTGAATTTTTTCATGATCAGTCCTCCAGAGAATATGCCAAAGGCCACAGCAGGAATGTTGATAAGACCTGAAATCAAACAGAAAAATCTGGATTAATCAAAATCCCAGCTCAATAGAGTAACCAACTTTCTCAGCCAAAAAACCAGCTGCAGCAATAGGATCAAGGAACAAAACATAAAAGATCTTCAATCAGGGCATTTTATTTTGTCCAGACTTAGATTGATCCTTGGATTTTTTAGCAAGGTGCTGGAGTTGCTTCTAAAAATTGGGTCCCAGGGACATGCTTCTTAGCTAGTTTTTTGTCAGAGAGATTATGGATAAAGTTTAGATAATGATCTTCCAATTTCTTAATTTCTCAATCTAGATGCTCTGGAAATTTTGATATCTATCAGAGAGATTGTGATAGAATATTTTTTTAAAAGACAGAAAAGAAAAAAAATAGTAGAAGAGAGAGGAAAAGTGAAACAAGCACTGTAAATTCTAGTCAGTCCTCAACTTTCTTAGCAAGGGTGGATTCGAAGAGAAAGGAAAAGGAGTAAGGAAAACCACATTATTGCAGGGATAACCACTAAGCCAGGATCTTTTCCTAGCCAAGTCATCGCATGCTTTCTGTTGGATATATTCCCTATGCTCAGTGAAAACAAATGGTTCTTAATCCTCACTCAGCTTGCACATAGCTGAAAGCTTAGCTCCAGAAAATACTTAAATACAATTGGAAGTGTTCTCCTGAATGTAGGGGTTGTTTTCTGGACTTTCTCTGGCCATCGACTAGAATTGAAGATTTCTCCTTGCTTTGAGGAGTTTCGTGCCAGGAAATTCCAGTTTCTATCTTTAAAGAATTAACATAGCACGATGGATCAATGCAGCTTTTCTGCATATACGTATATACCTCTGTTGCTGTGCAACTAATGCTGCTCTGAAACAAGGCAGTTCCCTCTGTACTGGGCAGATGGAAATCCCTTTGCTCTTTAATGCTGTTGAATCCCTGGACTTTAAGCATGGAGCTCAAGCCTGTAGGCAGGTTCAGCAACTGGGCACTCAAGTTCACCATCCTGAAATCATCTGCAAAAATGGCCACTATGGCCTCCAAAGGTAGAACAAGAGCCTCTCTCTCTCTCTCGTGCTGTATGGAAGGCCTTGGGCTATGACTTGACTTCCCTTTATTTAACACCAACCTCTTCAGAAATCACTGGTAATATGATACTACTGTATGGTCAGTCCTTTAGTATTCACTGAACTGTTCTTCATTTCATTGAAATAAATGGGAACCCAGTAAGGAACCGATGACAAATTTATGTAAAGTATTTTAATATTAATTCCCTTTTCAATTATTTTCTTGTGATGTACATATATTATATTTCAGTATTAGTATTTTCAATATATTATTTTTCTAATTTCAAAATTCTAAATGGGTATTAAATAATGTAAACTTTCATGGTACCTCTTGCATAGATAGTTAGCTAGTTCTAAAGTAGAAATAACTTATATGCTAAAAGCTAGTACCTAAATAAAGACAAGGAAGCAAGGCATACCTTAAAAAAATCCAATTTTCTCTACATTTGTGTACATGCCACTCCTAAAATGTCCATTTTAAAGATATCAAGAAGGAGATATAGCATTACCTATAACAAAGTTCGTTTTTGAAGATGTTTGCCCATATTGTTGTTCAATGTACTTTGGCTTATATGTCACCATGCCAAATAGAGAATTGAACTGAATTATACTTGCACACAAATACAGAATGTAAACTGGATTCCCAAAAAGGTTCTTCAGTGATGGAAAGAAGTCTGCAAGATAGAACAGCAGAAATGACAAGAGGACCAGAGAGAAAATAACTGCTCTGAGTAATACTTTGTGTAAGGTCAAGGAAATGCAATTGTTCTAACCAGTGAATGAAAGATAACTGCAGAGTTTCATGGTATTTGCTGAGTCAGTAGCATAATTTTACAAATCCCACATGAAGAAATCCTGCATGCAAGAGCAGAAAACAATGCATAGACCCTTCTTGTTCCTGTTACTCAGGTGGAGAGCGGCACTTGAGGGAAAAATCGTAGTTCTCAGGCCATTAAAATAGGGCCTCAGAAAGTATAGAGTTTTAAAGTATAAAACCTTTGAGAGAAAAAAAATCAATAATCAGGAAAGAAACTCCAGTTATTTGCCTTTTGCCATCTCAGTGATCTTTGTTTGTTGCTGACAAGATTTGCATTGGTCCTTGTTATCCTCTATGATGAACTTTGACTGCTCAGAAGAGGTACTGGAGTCCTTCCTGCCCTCTGGTTTTGGGAGGTGCTTTGGCAGGAACCAGAAGGGAATGCCAGCCAGAACGCTGATCACACCAGCTATCAAGTAACCCAGCCACCATGCTCCCACCCACTGCACGTCCTTGGGAGTTATTGTGACACTGTCTGGAGAAAGACAAAAGAAAAAAGAAACAAACATGCTTTTTGAGAGCCTTCGCTGATAACGAGGAAGGTGTTTCTGCAGGGACTTTCTGTGCAGAAGTCCATCCCCACTTCACCTGGTTTAGCTGTGCTGTGTGTTTCTAAGGGTGTTACAAGAGCACCTGTGAGGATGCAACAAGGACTCGCTGATTGCTGTGATGCAGCAGCAGGCTGGCCCTGCCACTGCTGTGCCACTCACACATCCCCAGAAATGCTGCCAGGCCCAGGACATGGGGCAGTCCCGGTGGCCACTTATTTTCTCCCAGTCAGGCTGTTGTTCTACACAAAAGCCCCAGAGAAAAATAGAGTGGAAAGTGTTTTCCCAGGAGGAAGCCAATAAGGAGACCTCGTACCCACTTCCTAACTATATTTCTAGGCAACAGCAGGAGATTAAAAATGCAATTACAGTATACTGAGCCTCAGCCCTGGTGCCTACTGTCTCCCCAGAGCCTCCTCACCAGGGCACCACTTGAGGCACCTATCACCAATCTGATGGGGCTGAGGAAGAGCCAGGCTTCCTACTTCCTCCACACCCATCCTTCTTGCCAACCTTCCATTGCTGTCATCCTTTTTTTACAGAATCATAGAATATGCTGAGTTGCAAGGGACCCAGAAGGATCATCACATCCAACTCTTAGTCCTGCACAGGATCATTCCCAAGAGTCACACCATGTGTGCCTGCTCTACCCATGTCAGCCCCTTATAACCAGCTAGTTCTTGTCATAAAATTGGCATTTTGGAGCATAACTGAATTTTTTAAAAGCTGACTTACCCAGATCTACGAAACCTATGTCAACGTAAAGTTTGGCACACAGGGATCCGAGCAGAAAGCCAAATATTGGCCCTATAATTGCGACTGTCTGTACACAGCCTGTAATAAAAAAACAGGGCACTATTACACTCCTGAGTCAAAAAAGAGTGCTGGTTCTTCTGGACCTAACAGCAGAATATGACATCTATATGTGTTAGAATCTCTTCGGCTGACTAGATTAAAGCACCTGGAAAGCAAATGGAAATTATTTTAGTTAATTGGTCACTAAGTTGAGGTGGGCCCTGAATAGGCTGGAAAATACCATTGTTTTGGTATACAATATTAATGTGTTTACTACACCCTCAGCCAAACTGTCTGAATACTTTGAATTTTCAAAATTCAACTGGAAATCTGGAAAGACTGAATCTTTTACACAGAGAACATGAGTTTTTGCCAGCTGCCAGCCTGGAAAACTTGTCAAGACAAGATGCTGATGAGGAAGGAATTTTTGGTAATATTTCAGGTGAATGTGCAGAGGCCAGACAATGAAAACAAGAAACCAGTGATACCAATTTCCAAAGCCTCAGTGCTATTGTTTATAATTCTACCTGAATCTGGAGGGAATGAAATGTTGAAATTCCATTTTAAGAGCTTGAAAGAGCACATGTTTTTATCACTTTGCAGAGAACTGAATGTGCACAGAGGCTCAGCAGTCCACATCCAGGAGAATTAGGAAGATTAAGGTAACAGCAGGAAACGAAGGTCAAATTCTTTCATCAAATTAAGATAATGGAACTGTGCTGGTATAATTAAAGGGGAACTTGGTCCCTTGAGTGTAAATGACTTCAATAAATTTTAATATTGGAAATTACACAAACAAAACAATCAGGGCAAGTTAATTCAATAACATTCATTCCATTATTCAGCATGACTCAGTTTCCTTTGGGGGAAAATCCATTAGGAAAATAAGTAATATTTATTTTACCAATATATAAGGCAGCGTTCTCTTCTATGGCATAATCATCAAGATATGTAATTCCCAGAGGCTGGATAGGAGTTTCACCTACTCCACGTAAAAGATTTCCAAGTAAAACATAGATCCACATGGAAGAGCCTGCTTCCTTTTCACATCCTGAATACATAACAAGAGAGACAACAATGATGTGTTTTTCATAACAGTTTGACACTGAATGCACAGGTTTTCTAAAACATGTACCTCTAATACAGGAAAAAGAATAGAAAAACCCTGAAAAATATTATATGGAGTGTGGGGATGGCAATTTTAACCCAATCAGCTTAAAGTAGATACATTTTTAGTATGAACTGATTCAAAGATACTAGAAGCTTGCTGATTTTATAAATTTGTCACCACATCCAATTTTTGAAAACTCTTTCACTACCTTCTAACAAAAACTGGGATCTCCTAATGGAAATATTTGGGAAACATTGGTGCTAGTGAGCACTACCAGCCATATTTAATCCAAAAGTAAGGAGATGCAAAGATACACAGATTTTGTGACATATTGAAGGTTTGCTTTGCTCATCCACAGCCTATTCATGGCCAGGCGTAGTGGAGGATGGCTCCTTCCCCAGGAGGAACTCAATGCACCAGCAGGGACACAGCTCTCCAGTGTGTAAAGCAGGGTCAGTGTGTAGGGGGAGAAACAAGAAGTAGGGTCTGCAGTCTGGGAGACCCAAGTCGCTATTTCCAGTGGGCCAAGGATCTAAAGGCACATTTCCCAGAAGAGGGAAGACCATGAATTTCCAAGGTCCCTGTTGGAGATTGGTGTTTCTACAAGACACAGTTGAAGAAAGTTGATGAAGAAGACAGTAAAGCTGGAGGAAAGGCTGCATTCTTATTAACTATTGCATGAGAGTTTAGGGCCTCACGATACAGTAATACCTTGCTGCATTGCAACCCCTCCATTGTGACTTCTCTGGTTTGTGAGAAATTTTTCTTGCAAATCTGCCTCAGTGATTCATGGAGCTTCCCAGCTGATGCATGCGCAGTGCCTCTGCTTTGCTGAGAGACAGCACCAGCACTCCCTGTGGGGCGGGACTGCCCTGGTCCTGAGGGAAGTGTGTGCGGTGCCTCTCATTCTCGTCATATTTATGGTCCCTGTCCCTGCCCCGCTCCTGTGTGTCTCCATGCCCCATCCCTACAGTGCAAGTCTCACACCGTAGTATGCCCTGGGTGGACACAGACCCAGTGCAACACGGCCACAAGCCACACCGTCCCCTGTTACTTTAAGCCCAGCCAGGGGACTGATCCCCACGAGGCANCAGCACTCCCTGTGGGGCGGGACTGCCCTGGTCCTGAGGGAAGTGTGTGCGGTGCCTCTCATTCTCGTCATATTTATGGTCCCTGTCCCTGCCCCGCTCCTGTGTGTCTCCATGCCCCATCCCTACAGTGCAAGTCTCACACCGTAGTATGCCCTGGGTGGACACAGACCCAGTGCAACACGGCCACAAGCCACACCGTCCCCTGTTACTTTAAGCCCAGCCAGGGGACTGATCCCCACGAGGCACGTGTTACTGTATCCATGGCTACAGGTGGGGAAGGCATTGCAGTCTGTGCCCAGGGACTACAGGCTCAGGCACACCTGGTGATGATGTAGGAAAGTACACCACGAAAGTGGGGGTGAGCTGGCCGCAGCGGCAGTGGGGCAAGCACTGTGTGCTGGGACGGGGCAACGGCAGAACGTGCCCACAGGATAAGATTTCCCAGGCTCCAAGAGCGCTGACCTGAGCCCTGGGACACCCCTTCCCTGCCGCAGCCCCGGACCTTCCCCACCACAGAGGCAGTGCAAGCATGAGCGGTGGCAGCAGCCCGGCAGCAGCTGCAGAAGGGGCAGCGTGACTGAAGAGAAGCCCACAGATTCTCCGGGGAGTCTTCCCCAGCAGAGAGGGCTCGGAAATGCTTCCCTTTGCTCCTCTGTGCTGTGAGGGCGTGTGAGGAGGAGTGGAAAATGCTCCCCTGCGCTCCTGATTGGCTGGGGGTGGAGCCATGGGCATGGCCTGTATGCATATTAATGACCCACGCAAGTTTGCAAATTAGATGTTTTGTGAGACCCTGGCAACCCCCTTCCTCACAAAGGGTGAGATATTACTGTATATTTTAAGGTCCTTATCATAATATTTAACAGAGATCTCTCTCACCTGCATTTATTTTTGCTTGGGATTTTTCCAAGGCTGAGAGTGGAGTTTGGCTTTTATCCTGCAGACATGGAGAGATGTCAGCAGTTGAATTGATGGTGGAAGAGAACCTTTCATACCGATATCTGTTTTAAAAAAAAGTTACATTTACTTAAAAGAATTGATAAGAAAAAGCAAAAAGCAATCAGATCTGTTACTACCAGATAGACCTACATCATTAAGCACAAATTTAATCCACATCAAATGATCTTAATGATGGTTTACTAAGGCTAAATAGAACTCTGTTGATCCTACAGCAGTACATGAAAATTTTCCTGTTGTTTCTCTTTGTGTCATAGTGATGAATTTCAGTTTAACAGGCACTTTACTTTGATATGATGCATGAATTTGGACTAAGAGATGATCAGACAGTGGTGTATCCTCTGGCTTGTGTTCAATACTCTTGTATTGAACCTGTATTGATTGTCTTCCTGGATTTAGTCGTCACTTCTTCACTGAAGGTTCAACAATTACTATACCATGTCAAAATGTGGCCAATCTCGATCACAGACTAATAAAATGGTAAGTTGATTATAACTGAGAATAGATACATGTTCAATAATTTACTCTACAGTTCTAAGTCATTCCTCAAAAAAGATCAAATTAAGTAACCATGTCCACAAATGCCTATTTCTGTGAGGATCTTCATAATCAATACCTAAATATTTTAGTGAGCTGACATTCCTTGTGCACAGCCCAGTTGTAAAACACTGATCACTTGGCACTTACCGTCCCATGAAGAACTGGGGCATTGCAATTAGGAATGTTCCAGCTGACATAATTAAGCAGCCTGCTCCAATTATTCTTGGCCTGTGAAGCTTCGCTCCAAAGTAGCTTACAAGAATTATGATTAGGAGGTTCCCTTTGAGAGTACAAAAGCAAAACTGAGGTTTACCACTGGTCAATAAGAGATCCCCTAAAGTAACCACTCCTAGTTACCCTATAGGCAGAATTTTCAGGGAGAGAGGGATGATGGGAATTGGTGTCACTCTTAATTTCCAGGCATTCTATGGGAACTCAATGCCTTTTGTGATAAGAAAACCATAAACTTTGGATAAACAGATGGAAAACACCTGTACCGGCTGAAGACAGCAAATAATAATAATAAAAAAAAGCAAGAAAAGGAGAAATCAGAGTTTTATACAATTATGTTAAGATTTTGTTCCAATACAGTTCCATACGGTTCACTGTACTGCAACGAGATATATTTATTAATCTGAAATTAACATACCAATTTCAAAACTTCCATCAATAACGCCAACCAGAGAGGAAGGGATATCAAATCTTCTTTCTATTTGTGTCATAGTACTTTTTAGGTAACTTCCTGACAGTGCTTTAGCAAAATAAACAAAAGACAACGCACCAAGAAATATCTGTGAAAAAAAATTGACAGTGATTAAAATCAGGCAGAAAGTTTTTAAAATCAGTACTACTTTATGACCAATTTTAAAACCATTTTTACATTCTCATCTCTTCTTGTCCCCAAAAAAACGTCAATATCTCTCCTACTTTTTATTAAATGCTAGATTACTGTTTTGTCCATTTCTTATGAGCAAAATTGATATAAACTGGACTCACTGTCAACCACTGTTAATTTCAGATAGATGTCAAAGCTACTGCTGCTTTGAAAGACAGGTCACCCTCCTGACCCTCTCTAAGGAGGGGGTGTCTTTCACAGGAACCATAAGAGTAACTATGAAGTGTGGCTTGGTGAAGAAGTGACCTATCTGGGTATTTTTAAACATTGGCTTTTGCAATTGTCTGTATTTGAGAGTCCTGGAAGCCCAAAGTGACCAGTAAGGAGAATTCTTTGCTTTCTGTTGTCTGGCTCCATGAGATGAACACTGACCTGCCATGCAATTATCTTCTAGGCTCATCCTTTGCTCATCAAATCTCTTACAAGCTCTAACACATATGTTTTCTTTTGAGTGCATCCTGTGTTTTGCTGGGAACAACCTTGTCCCATCCTTTTGTTTTGCAGAGGTAGTTATTTTCTCCTGGTTCACAGGTTATTCTGAGTTGCAAGGAATCCACAGGATCATCTAGTCCAACTCCCAAGCGAACGCCCACCCAGGGATCAGGCCCACAAGCGNCATCCCCCAGCCAATAGCGATGCATGGGGTTGTTATGTCCAAAGTGAAGAACTCGGCACTTAGACTTGCTAAATATGCCCATTTCTCTAGTCTGTCAAGGTCCCTCTGAAGTGCCTTTCTACCCTCTGGCAGTTCAACATTTCACAGTATTCACAGTATTAACAGTATGGATAAGGCTGGAAAGGACCTCAAAGATTAGCTTGGTAGCATCTGTGAACTTGACAATGGTGGACTCAATTCCCTCGTCCATATCATCAATAAAGATATAGAACACTATGTATGTAAAACATACATTCCTGTGTTAAGAGTCAGATATATGTCTGTTTCCCTTCCAGCACACTTTAGGCAGTGCTGGATATCCCTCCTTCAGAAACAGTTGTAGGTAAATAAATACATACAATCGCTGTCTGTTTTTTATTTCCTACAGTGATGCCACTCAAAGAGCTCTCTAGTAAAAATATTGCCATAATATTTATATTTTAATATTTTATGTAAAAAATATATTTTAAATAGCAAAGTGAAAGCACATTTTCTTTTCAGGAAAGATGTACAGGTAAACTATAATGTCTCTGTTTCTCTTTGGCACAAATTTTTTACTGGGGATGCAACTGTCCCAGGTGTGCAGTGGTGGAAGGACACTCCCAATTTATAGTCAGGACAGAAAGATCCACATGATTTCACATTCTGTTGTGGTTTTTCTATGCCTGTAAGTAAATATTTTACCACATCTTTCTGGTTAATAAAGAAAATATTACCACGCAGGAAGTCTGATCATTGGAAAAAACAACCTGCATATTATTTTGTTAACATTATTAGGCAAATACAGACCCGAAGCAGACTTTTTCATGACTTAGAAATATCTTTATTTCATTCTGAATAGCAAGGCATAATGAGAACTTAAAAAGGGTTAGTTTACAAAAAAAAAAAAAAAAAAGGAGGTTTCCTTTTTTTTTGACCCCTTCCTTTTCGACCCCTGCTGGGTCAGTTATATTGGTCTGGGTTCCCAAAAGACACAAATTCTTTGGACAAAAAGAAACTGAGCTGAAATATTATTGCTTTTCTAATTTTGGACCTAATAAGCTGATTCCTGCCTGGCTAATCTGTCACTGAATGTTTATTCATTGAAGGGATCAGATTATCTTTGCAGCAGATACAGGAACAATGATAGAATTACTATTTTGCTAAAAAAAATAATTAATACATTTCAATTTCAATCAATACTATTTCAAGGCAATAAAGAGAGTCCAGAGGACATGGCTACAGTCTTGAAAAAGCCATTTGTACTAACAGTTGCCTCTGGTAAGTGTCTGGCCATGCTGAGTTTTTAACGTCAGGTGGTGCAATAAAGAGGACAGAGTGACTTTCCAGGATGACCCTTGAAGATCTAAAACCAACAAGTTATACTTGAATATTGCCAAATGTTAAGCAAATACAGATCTGAAGCAGACTTTTTTGGTAACCTAGTAATATCTTCAAGAATTTCATACCGACTCAGCAAGATGTAATCAGAAATGAAAAAGTCATCTTCCAGAAAAAACAACAACCAGATTTTCTAAATCCCTGCTGTAATATTCAAAAACTCTTACTCTACCTTTATACCTCCACAACATGGCTGGTTTTCCTTGGATGCGGAGGATTCAGATTTGAATGAAGATCGGTCCACAGGCAGGATTGTGTTGTTTGAGAAAAAGCAACTATTTTCTTTTGATGAAATCTCCATGATGGTATCCTCTGTCTCTCAAGCAGAAAACATGGAGAACATTTTAAAAGGGCATCCTATTAGCTCAGCCTCAAAAGCTTGTCATGTGACGGCAACACCCCGCTGCACTGTTTTCCCTACAACAGCAATTATCAAACTTCACAACAGAATCTGACCAGTGCACTGAATGTTTAATTATGGAAATTTGCAATCCACTTGCCTATAATAATGGAGATTAAATCATACTCAGCAAACAGCCATCATCTTCATTCTCCAGCTATCATCACTGTCATTCATTGAATATTTAACCAAGCGTTACCAGCAGACCAAACAAGGCTTGTTAACATTTTAAACATTTCTGGAGTCTACCATGTAAGCTCATGTTTCTAGATGTGAGCATGTCTGCAGAGATTTCTCATAGCTGATCTCTGAATTTCCCATATATCTGGGACATAAAGTAATTAAATAAAAGGAAATCTATCCCCCTTAATGAGGGACCTGAATTGTTTTAGACGGAAACATTAGCTCTAATCGTCTGATGTTAGCTAATGAGTTACACAAGAATAAAGAGGTTTAGTTCCCTTTACCATTTTACACAGAGCCTTAGGGCTCAGTGGTCAATTGTTTCAGGAAAAATGTGAATTTGCTTCTTTGCAGGTAAATACAAAGGAGTAAAGAAAACCTAAATGCTGCACTTTGAGAACAAAAGGTATCAGTAATTCTTAAATCTCTAGTTGCATACTGCAGTACTTTGTTCTTAATTTCAATCTCTAAATCAGATCTGAAAATATTTATGAAATCAGCTTCTGTGTTCATTTTTAAGCAGTACCATGTTTTACAGAACTGCTGCCCAAAAATGCAAATAGTAGAAGTTTCTATTCTTCTGTTTGTCTAAAAACATAGATCTTGAATAAGTTAACAAAATATATGTTTTTCTGTATATATACCTCTGGATACATGTATTTTCATAGCTTTCCCAGGGTCTGCGCAGTAGATACTTGTGTTACCAGAAATACAAGAGAAAAATAAAAAAAGTATGTCTAGATGCTAAGACTTTCTCATGCAAATATTTGCCTAGGCTGTTTATATATGACTGTGGTACAAATGTTTTCCCTGAGATCTCTCCATCAAATCCAAGAGCTCCTGACTACATGTAAAAGAAATAGTTGCATTTGCTACTGCCCTGACAGGGACTGTAACGCATTTCCCTGTCAACACTAAGTATATAGATTTTTGTGAACAGCAATAACAAAATAAGAATGGCTTGCACTTCTCACATACCTACTGCACCTATTCCTGCTCTGCTTCTCACTTTCTCAGGATCTTGGGGAAAGTCTCGTTCTGCCCCACTTGTGAACTTGTACAATGGGGAATAACACCATGTACCTCACAGCACTTGTGTGAGGATAAATTCCTTTAAACTTTTGAGCATGGGCATGACAATCACATAAGGTGTACTGCTACATGAGCACATAAAATAAGCGTTAGGTTGAGGTTTGAAATACCTACAGCAATTTCAGAATGAAGAAAAGCCCCAAAACCTGGAAAAGAAAAATATATGCACCGAGCTAAGTGAATTATCCTTATCTCTGGGCAAAGCAACATCCAACTAGAGAAAGTCCAGCAGAGGTGCAGAGGACCTGCACATTCTCCTCCCCCTCATCCCACATGCAGGACAGGTCAGAACAAAAAAAAAAAAAAGAAAATGCCATGGAGGGGTGGAGGTGGAATATGACAGACAGATGTTTGACAGCTGCATCTAAGTTTATGCTCCAGTGAGTTGGTACAAATCTCGAATTTACAGCAGAGCTTAAACAAAGCTTATGCTCAGCAGCATAAAAATTACTATGGTATGAAAATCATTCATATTTATTATCTTCCAAATGGAAGGGTGCAAAGAAAGACTGATCACCATACAGGTTTTACAGGATTTAATATATCCCACTTGTTCTTGTGTTATGGCTTTAAGGAGGTGGATAGTTTTCAGGCCTGGATGTACACACAACAAATCTCAGAGCATCATTTGGGTTGCCCTGACAATGCCTCTGATGGAAACCCTTAACACAAGAGAGAGAGCAAAGAAGGGTGTCCAGTGGTACCACAGAAGGCCCACTACTAGTTTTGATTGTTTCTCTTTTGTGCAACCAGAATAAAGACAAGTGTTTCACTGTGATCACAAGTTTGCCTAACACCACTCAAATATTTTTTGGTGCCATTGTGGCTATTCCTAATACACTGTCAACTGTAGCAGGAGGTCACAGACAACTCTGCTTTTATGTAAGCAGACATCTGGCTGTTAAGAGTGGTTTCTTATTGATTTGGGTATAGTGACAATTTTAGGTTTTTGCCATATTGTGGATATCATATTTCTCCAGTGACATGAAACATGAGGACACATCCCATGTCAGCATTTCCTTTCCAGACATGGCAGAAACGCTAGAAAAATGCAATCACAGAATTATAGAATTGTTCAGGTAGGAAAAGACCTCCAAGACCATTGAGTACAATTGTTGACCTGGCAACTAAACTATATCCCTCGGTGCCACATCCACCTGTCTTTTAAATACCTCCAAGGGTGGTAACTCAACCACTAATCAGCAGCCTGTTCCAGGGCTTGACAACCCTTTCAGGAAACAAGCTTTTCCTAATATCCTAATATTTTCCTATTATTTTTCTAATAATCTAAACCTCCCCTGATGCAACCAGAACTTGTTTTCTCTTGTCCTATTGCTTTTTGCTCAGGAGTAGAGAACAACCCTCACATGGCTACAACCTCCTTTCAGGCAGTCATAGAGTGTGATAAGGTCTCCACTGAGCCTCTTCTTCTTCAGCCTAAACAGCCTCAGCTGCTTCTCATCAGACTCATGCTCCAAACTCTTCACCAAGTTTGTTGTTTCTTTCTGGACACAATCTGGCACCTCAGTGTCCTTCTTGTAGTGAGTGGTACAAAACTGAACACATGATTTGAGGTGTGGCCTCACCAGTGCAGAGCACGGGGGCGATCACTTCCCTAGTCCTGCTGGCCACACTACTCCTGTTACAGGCCATGATGCCATTGGCCTGCTCCTGCACCTTTACCATTTCTTTCTTCAAGAGTGTCCAATTTCCCTTGATCCCTTTTCCCCTTACAGCTGCCTCCCAAGGGACTCTGTCAATCAGCCTCCTAAAGAGGCCAAAGTCTGCCCTCCAGAAATCCAAAGCGGCAGTTCTGCTGATCTCCCCTCCTTACTTATCCATGAATCAAAAGCTCTCTCATTTCATGATCACTGTGCCCAAAATAGCTTCCAACAGTCACATCACCCACAAGTCCTTCTCTGTCCACAAACAACAGGTCCAGTGTGACACTTCCCCTCACTGACTTCCTCACCAGTCATGTCAGGAAGTTATCTTCCACACACTCCAGGAACCCACTGAGCAGTCTGGACCTCCTAGAACTCCCTTCCTCTCTCCTGTGTTGTATTTCTAGCAGACTTCCACCATGACATCTACCTCATTGGCCTTCTCACTAACTCCTACACATAAACACTCATCACCACCATCATTAAGGTCTGGTAATCAAAACACACCGTAACACACACCCTAACACACAGGACTACCCCAGCACCTCCACCTCCTTGCCTGTCCTTTCTGAGGAGTTTATAGCCACCCATTGCAGCACTGCAGTTGTGCTTCATTTCACCTACAACACTTGTCCAGGTGGGTGACGCTCCGACTGAAGGGCTGCTGCTGGCTGTGCTCACACCTGTGCCTATCACCTGGGCTCCATGCTGGGGCTCCAACCCCTCCTTGCATCCCTGGCTCCGGGTGGAAGTGGTGCAGCACCTCTCTGGTGGCTGTGCTTTCTATCCCACCGAAGGCACACCTGAGAACTCACCTGTGACACAGCTCCAGCAGCGGTGGTGCTCACCCTCTCGGGAGCTGGCACACGGAGCTGTGCCTGAAGGCCAGTCTAACGACAGACTCGTCCCTGAGCATGCATGCAGTGGGCTGAGACACCTCGGGGTAGTTCCTGAAGTGCCCCTTAGCTCATTCAAACCCCAGGCAATGAAAAAATGTCCTTCCCCTGCTCTGGAAACTCCTCCAATTTGCAGTAAGCCTCCTAGGACTGCGTGTCAGCCCACAGGCACGGGAGCTGCACTTGTTGCAATGGGTGGACACAGAAGACTGGTACAGAGACTGATCACCCGTGAACTCAGCTAAAGGACATTCTCTCTGAAAGGTGAATCCACAAAAAGAAGAGCAAAAGCCAAATCTTACCTGGCAGCAGAAATCCCCAGAGATGGTGTCTAGCAGTTTTCATAGGTAAGCTTCTTCTATTGCTTATGCATACCCACACATGCATGTGTAGGCTCCGGTCCCAGCTTAGAAAGGGAAAAAATTGGAGGGGAAAACCACCTCTCAGAATTTACCCTGTCCAGGAATGCACATCTTATACTAGAGGCAGAGAAAGGAAAAAGCATAGGGGTGGGGGAACTTGTTTTGTCTCTTGTTTTGCCTGAGCATTTACCGTTTGTCTGTCCCCCATCCTCCTCCCCCACCTGCTCACTTTTTTTCTTCCTCTATTCCCTCCTATCTGTTCCAGGACTCTGGACACACCGGCAAAGGTGCCGGGTGCCCTAGCTGCAAATCACGAAGAGCATCTAGATGGCTTCTAAATGGGGGTGTTTTTCTTTGCAAGTTGCTCTAAGTTTAATGGGGCACGTGACAAAGCTTTGTGGAGAGGAAAAAGCCCAAACCCCTGATCTTAATTGCTCACTCCCCGGAAACAAAAGACTTCAGGAGGGAATGGGGGAATGAGGGACAAGGGGGAAAAAAATCAGAAAAAAACCACAGCAAGGGGGGTGTGTGGGAAAAGATAGGTAAGGTAAGGTGTGTAGGGTGAACAGCTGATTCACAAAGATTTCCAGGTCTTGGTATGCCCAGCATGCCCTGCTGCCCAAAACGTGCAGGGCAAAGTCCGTATCAACATGATGTAAAGCCAGAATAAAAAGATCCGTTAAAAGAAAGGACAAAATTGCCCAGGAGAGCAAGTCAAGTCCTTTGACACAATGAAAGGAAAGCTTTGCAGAGTTCATTCCTACCCCGTGTTTTTCCTCTCACGAGGTCATGGCTACTGAAACAGCATTTGTTTGCAAGTTTGTGTTAAGGTGAGGAACTTGACTAATTCCCAGTGTAGTTTCTTAAGTAGAGAGAGGCTGTAAATCCTGTCTTCTTCTACTGTGTAGGGTTTAATTATAAAAACATAGAAGGTATTAAGGTTATAAATTATCCTTCCTTTTCCCTTCTTGCTCTCTGCAGCATGGCAGGTTCTCATGGCAGCTAAACCCTCAGTCACACAGCAAAACACAGCATCTTGGAGTAGGCTTTCCTAAATTTAATACAAATTATTATCCCTTCCTTCATTATAGCTCCATGTTAGGTTTTTAATGAAGCTGGAATATTATCACACTACATCTAATTCACATTTTGTACTTTAAAGTGTCTTATATCCTTATCTGGTTTGGAAACTTGGAAATCCATTTTTCTAAGAGATATCAGAGTGCCTAATATGCCAGAGGCATTAGTGATTAGGAGTTCTTTCAGCCTCTTTCAGAGAACACCTTCTAGCCCAACTCCTTCAATTACCTATTAGGAAAACTGAGTTTAAACAATATGGGATCTGTACTAGTTTTTTCCTCATCTTTAACCTTTGTTGCTGACCTCGCCTCTTTCAATGATTTCTGACACAGACTCAAGTTATTCTGCCACTGGTTAACTTCACCACACTGTCCCTTTAAATAGGTGAATTTAATGTTCAGATTCTTATATTTGTTATATAAATCCCTTTCCCATAATCCTCATTATGCTACAAATCATATTGATGAACAGCAAGGCATTGTCATCTAAACTTATAGAAAAAACACCTAAAGACTGGTTTTCTGGAGTTTAAGAAGCAGTACTTTGAAGAGTAAGGCCCACAAGACTTAGTGCAATCTTCTTATCTTTCCTGGATATTTTGTTCATTGTAAAATCTCAGTATCAGCTTTCTATTGCACTTGGGCTTTTACTGGAATTTCTGTGTGAAGTTTTCTCTGACTTCTTTCTAGGTGTAGATAATATCTTAACTGGAGCTTTAGCAAAGCCTCCCTAAGGGAGATGTTTTCCATTACATAAAACTTCAGGAGCGTGTCACCATTCCTTCATGAACCAGTTATAGCAGTTCCTCAGAAATGGTCATACTTATGTCCTCTGCAAAACTTGTCAAGATACTCAGAGTAAACAAAATGAGATACTGTCTAAAATTCATTAAGTTCATCTGGAAAAAAAAAAGTCTCATCCAGGTAGGAATTTATTAGTCTCCCAGGCTTTCCTGGCTATGGATATCACAAGCAAAGTCGATGCAGTGCATCACTTACTACAATTACCTAACAAGAACTGAGACATGGGAAACAAATCACTGACAATTCCAATACAGGACATAACACCTCTTATGTGTCACTTTTCAGTGCTTCCTGTAGCAAAGCACTTCCCAAGCACAATGACAAAAAAAAAATCCAAAACATTGGAAATCAGCTGAACAATCAACCAAACAAGAAAAGCTTTGCTTTCCCATAGTCCTAAAATAAATTACTTATATATACTTATCCTATAATTGAAATAAAGTCTTTAAAGCAGCTACAGGACAAAGAACCACACTAAAACTTGTTCCTCTCAGTCTATATTCTCTGCATTCCTACTTTGTATTATTTACAGGAAATTAGAAGCCAGACCACCTTCATTTCTAAAGCACAGGTTAAATTAATTGCATTTACAAAGCCTAGTCTAGCCAGAATGAATAGCTGTGACAAGAGTAATCCTGATAGACCCACCAATATGCTAATGACACAGGGGATTTGTGAGCCATTCTTCTAAACCGTCCGACAAAGACAGATCTCTGAGGCACAGCTCCAGGGAAACCTCTGCTCCATCTTGAGGTACATTTCGTGAGCAAATGTTAACCTTGGGAAGTCTCAAAATACCCAACGAAAACCCTCGTAACCAAGCAAAGAAACAAACTCAAAGAAATCTCACAAAAATTCCTCAACTCCCCCCTCCCTTCAGTTTAGAAGGATGAAACATTAGTTTCTGAGAGACTTTTTCAAAAAACATACTCCAACAGAATGCATTCTTATCTACTATAAGGAAAATATGGATGTTTAAAAAAGAAAACCAAAATATATAACGTTAGGATAAACCACATCACCTTAAAATCTGAATTTCCATAATTCCTGTAGTCCAACAGAGAATACACTCCCAAGCCTTAATACTGTGCTGCAAAGCAAAGCTATATATAAACTCTCCATAGAATGGGTCCTCAACTATTCTGATTAACACTTGGCCAAATGCTCTTTTAGTATTTTATTTATGCTGGCACATAAATTCTCCAACCCTGAGCTGCCTGGAGCCTGGGTTGACTAACAGAGGAGAATCACTCATGGCAGCCACTCCTTGTGGCTGAGTTCTCTCCTAAACCCCAGAGAGCTCAGCACAGGAGCTCAAATGCAGTAGATAAGACGAGAGAGCTGTCTGAATAGTAAGTCATATTCACATTTGAAGGAAAAAAATTGAACTGTTCACGTTTGCTGAAGGGCATTCAGGATGTTTGTGCAGAGAAAACCCCAAAGTGATGCAGATCTCTTGCATCCTTGTCCAGAGAGCAGGAAGCTCAAAGCATCATGCCATTGTTAAGCTGCAAATGTAGCTTCCAGAGTGAAGTCAACATAGAAATCACAATGGCTTGGAAACAGCTGTTTCTTTCAAAGAAACATCTCTGCATACTTAAATTTTAGTACAATTTAACTTTTAAAACTTGTAAAAAAATTATTTCTGCTTCCTAGGTAAATGTGTGGGTTGGAGTCAATGACAGGTAGAAACAGTGAAGACACTTGCAGTTGACCAATAAGGTGATCTAGTTTCTCTGCCTGTATAATTTTAATTGCTTTAGCTATGCGAGTCTATGGATAAATTATTTCTTGACATTAATTTTCCTCTTCTTTTTGTTATTAGTTCGAAGAACATCCTTGGTAAGAACAGAAAGAAATAGGAAACCCACTGCCAGAACAAACCCTGTATACCCATTCTACATCAAAGAACAAGAGATACATAACACACTTCACCTGTTAGAAGCTCTTGGGGATTGGCATAAGAAGTTCAGATTTAGAGACTTTCTTGTCCAGTTAAGGACTTCCAGATTTAGCTTCGAAGAACACTTTTCTTACCAAAAGACAGCAAAAGCAATAGAAAGCTGTTCTAATTATATTTTTGACCTGCTTAACTCTTATTAGGATATGCAGAGACCCTTGTGAGAAATCTCATTACCCTGAAGTGCTCATCAAATTATTCAACGTTCATATTTTCAGCCCCTTGCATGAGACATAAGGAAGAAAAAATTAAAAGAAAAATAGCAGTTGCAGTAAATGTGTTTACTGTATCCTGACCACAGAATAATATCACCTTTTCTATGTATGCTCTGCGTGCTGGGTGCCTGAGGGAACATATAGGAGCATGGTCAATGGCTATACATTACCCTGACAGCACTTTGCAGAAGGTGACTGATAGGTAACATGACTCAGAAGTCCTCCTTCCTGAATGATTAGTATAATAAAAAAAATAAAAAAACAAAACAAACCACCAAACCCAAATTATGGACCCAGACAGGTTTTAAAGAGAATTTTCAGAAGAAGGGAAGTATTTCTCATTCTTATACAGCACCACACTTAACAAAGATGAAACCCCCTCTCCCGGGGGATATAAGAAAAAGGATGAGTGAGAAAACCAGTGGTGTGACATATCCCTTGGGAGCAGGAAGCATTTGTACCTGCTGGAGCTTTGAGGAGAACTTCTACATGGAAGAATGTAATAACTGAAACTGGAACTTCTCCAGCCGCTAAAGATTAATACAATTAATCTTTAAAAAAATCCCATAGCACTTTCCTTAATGAAGATAAGTTCTTTGGCCTAGGTTTAAACCCAAAGATTTTGGCTAGAAATGTGGAAAAAGAAGGTGCTAAGATTTTAACAGAAGAGTTTATTACACAGAAGCTGTTGAATTTGTAGTATATGATACCTTTGGCAAGCACAGCAATAAACAATCACCATGTGCAAAGGATTGTGAAGGAAGTAGTTTACCAACAACAAAAGTCCTTGTAAACCCACCCATTGGCAGATCAAATAGACACCTTCTGCTTTGTATTTCCGGGCTGCAGACAAGCAGGTGTTGCAGCAACCTTTTATCTGTATCAGAGTTCCAAACCATCATGCCCACGTCTATCCCAGATTATTTAGTGATTGTAACTAAGAGCCCAACTTTGGTGTGACACAAGTCATGGAAACATTCAATAGAACTTCAAACTTCAGTGTTTCCTCATGAATTAAGGCAATGTTAGTAAAAGCTCTTGGCAATGAAGCCGTTCAAAAAAGTAGTTAGCTTTGACAGCTTCCATCTCAGTGTGCCAGGTTTTTTGGAACCCTGTCTAGAGGGGTTAAAATTGTTCCTCAGACTTGTGAGATGGCAACCCCAGAGCTACAGGATCCATCAGCCAGGGGAATACCTGCAAGTTACACACCTGACTGCTAAAGCTGTTTGCTATTCTGTTTCTCTGTCAATCACTGTGATGTTCAGGGAGTCCAGAGTGACACCAGGGATGATGTTGATTTCTACAGGATTTGGGTGAGATAATTGAAGAAATGTTAAAGAAAGCTTTGCTAAACAAAGTGCCAAGAGCTCTCTCAGAGTTCTGTTTTTAGGGAAATATTTTAAGTGTTTTTAGAAAAGTGGATTTGCCCAAGCAGTTCAAAGTAATTGAGCACCTGGAAAATGCAACATTTAATTGAGGGTCTGTGCATCATGGCCCCCTTTATGTTTCAGCAGGACCCCATGAGAGGCGTGCTGACATGTGGTCTCATTAGCAGATTGACTGCTTCTGCTCCGTTTTATTGCTCAGCTCTTCCCATGGGAACCTCTTGCTCTTTGAAGAGCTCCAGAGAGAGTCCGGTGATTTCCAAAGACAAGTGCATTATTTACCCTACTCTTTGTCGGACAACCTTTCCTTCACTTTTTTTCTTTTTCTTTTTTCTTTTACTTTTCATTTTAGTTTGATTATAGGTTGGACTTGATGATCTTCAAGGTCTTTTCCAACCTTATCAACACTGTGATGCTGTGATACAGTGTGATACTACTCCAGTCATATGCTTCCCTGTGAATTTTAGGATCAAATAATTCCATGCTATAGAGTTTTTGTTTGGGATGGACCAGCTGCAGGCTTATAAGCANTCTTGTACAAATTTCCTGACCTTTTAGTCATTCAGAATTTTGGTCAGAGGGTATATAAACAGGTGGGACTTCAAAACTGACAGCTTGATATGTATCTGATGCACTTCTGGATTCTGAAATCTGTTAAGTTGTAGGAAAAGAGGCTTGATGATCAATCCAGAAAATTTTTATGCAGCCATTTCAAATCAATTGGCTGAAGAGCTCTCCAGGTCTTTGGTGAAAGGAGGAAATAAAACTTTAAAAATCAGGAAAAATTTTGACAGCAGTAAGATACTTTTTTGCAGTTATAAACAGCGAGCAAAGACAGTAACTAGAGGGCAATTCTAGCCCACATAAAAGACCAGCAAAATTTTTCACTGAAGAATGACAGAATACCTTCCAATAAAATCTCAGGGAAATTGATTCCTCTCGCTAATGTCTCCCTTTAGCAGATAACTTCTCTGACTAATGTGGGAAACACATTTCATTTTCTCTGGAAGCACTAGTCACTGCATTACTATGGCTGAATGCTGCCATGTAACACAGAACGCATTCAGTCTGAATGGTCCATCTTAATTGGATTGAGTAGTACACAAGTGATGGATACTAAAATATTGGTCTTCATTAAAGAAAGATGTTCCACAGATCGGTGGAGTCACACGGCATTTAACATGGGATTTATTAGTGCTCTGAACTAAAGTGCAGAATTCTGCAGGTGATCAGATACCAATAAATGTGAGCTTGGGTAACTAACACACACCAAGCAGGACTGGCAGCTAAAATGGTAATTCATTATATTCATTTTACTGGATTTGAACCAGAGTCTGAAGAAGATACAGGGCATTTTCAGTCTGGCACCTAAACTGAAAGCTGGGCATCAAAAGCTTCAATAAAGGAAAAAAACCCACAGCAACAGGATACCACAGAATTATATTTATGTTGTACATTTGTCTTCACATTGCAACATCCACATTGTTCATTTTGTGACAAGTATTTCTAATAATTTTGAATACATATTTACTGTATAATACATTTTACCAAGAGGCACTTCCAGTGATTCTGGCAAAAAGGAGCTTCATTATAGTGTCTAACTTACAAAACAGTAAAAATAAATAATGTTTATCTAAAAGATTTTTTTTTCCTGTACAGAATCTATTTTGTACAAAACATTTATCAGCCATTAACTAAATCACTTAACAAATACTTGTGAAGAGAATATATTAAGTATTGCTACATGTATCGAGTGCAAGATACTAGCGAAAGGAAAAGAATTATTCTGTTTATGAAAATCACCTAAAAATACAAGGCCTTGTTCCTGAAGTGTTTAGAAACGAGAAGCTTGATTACAACAATATTGACAATATATAAATATAAATTAACGTATGTAGTACTTAGTGAAAAGAACACTGTGTTAAAAACTGGTGTGTACAAATCCTAAACAAGATGGCACTTTTCTGCATTGCCATTTTGGCTGGCAGTTATTTTTTAAAATATTGCTTCAAAAGAATTATAAAGGTACACAAAACCCCTTTTCAAATAGAGCCATATAAAATTGCACTCCCCCCACCTTTTTCTCACCTTTTGAAGTGGGAAAAGATAATCAAAGAGGGATTAAATTTGAAGTATATGGGTGACTTGTCTGAATATGCATCATTAAAATAATTTTGCCCCAAGGTCCCAGTCAAACCTCACAGAATAGGATGTAAGGTGACCAAATTCCTCAGTGCTTTCCAAAGAAAAAACCCAAACAACAAAACCCAACTTTGACTGGCCTGTGGTCAATTTTAAAATACAAAATTTGTAAAATTTGGCTCTAAAATCTGGTGAGGGACAAGAGCTTCAATTATATTGGCACACCTGAAATTTCTGTTCAGAAATGTTTTGATCTTGCTAAGGTAATTTCTTGATTACTTTCCCAAAATGGGATTTTAATTTTTTTAATCACATCTTCTACATGATATACACACTTGCATATTGTTACGTAGATAGCCAAACTGCATTGGAAAACAATTAGTTCTGGAAGATATTTCTTCCACAACTGGAGGCAAAGGTTGCAAAATGTGTC
The DNA here is from genome assembly GCA_013390025.1 of Pitta sordida. NCBI lineage: Eukaryota > Metazoa > Chordata > Aves > Passeriformes > Pittidae > Pitta > Pitta sordida. The sequence goes on along the minus strand of WEKX01013256.1, from coordinate 10,800 downwards.
TCTGTCAGAAAATGTCCAAGATGTTCTTCTATCAAAAGCACTAAAAATGACCCAAAACCTGCCACCCCTCAGTGAAAATGTTAATCTGTTAAACAAACATGACCTACAGTATGAATCACGACATTTTAAAAAGTGAACTTAAATTAGTTTCCATCATGCAAACATCTAACATTTATGACTCAAGAAAAGAAGACTTAACTTTGGAAAAGTAATGGCCCAATGTATGCTGACAAGGTTGAAACATTACAAATACCAGCAACACCACATAGCAGTTACTAACATTGACTTTGATCTTTTGGGATACCATCTGCAGTACTGTACCAAGGTTTCAAAACACCTAAAAATGAACATTTTGCACTCAAATACAGGCTTTCATTCTGTGTCAGGACCAGGCAGGAATTTCAGAAAGGAAGGACAGCTTTAACAGACAGCAGGCTTTCTACCTAAAGCAGTATGTACACACATGGCAAACCCCTCCTTGTTTTCTCTCTCTTCAGAGCTTTTGTATTTTTTATGAAAGCATGGGAGTGACTAGGGGCAAGGGAAGAAAACAAAACAACCCACCACCAACAACACCCCCCCCGACTCAATCTGCTTTAAAAAAAATACTTAAAAGCAAAGAGCAATTGCTAATTCACATTAATTGTTTGTAAGTGTTCGCTATGGTAAAGGAAGACGGGTTGAAAACTAGAGTGTCTAAGCCTTGGCTATTGCTGTGGGCAAACCACGGTGAGGTGGGTATTTCTTCAGCTACTCTAAAAATCTTTTGAAAATTGGCATTTGATCTTTACCTGCCACCAGTTCACAGGTTCACAGGTTATTCCGAGTTGGAAGGGACCCATAGGATCATCGAGTCCAACTCCGAAGTGAACGCCCACCCAGGGATTGAACCCACAACCCTGGAGCCATGGGCACCACGCTCCATGCATTGAAGCCTTCCATCATCTAGACTGTGTCAATGAGTTCCTCATCCAGTCTTTTCTTAAACACCTCCAGGGATGGCGACTCTGCCACCTCCTTGGACAGACCATTCCACTGAGGGATCACTCTCTCTGTAAAAAAACTCTTCCTAACATCCAGCCTAAACCTCCCCTGGCACACCTTGAGGCCATGTCCTCTTGTTCCTCTCCCCATGCTGGGCTGCCCTGTTCTGCCTGGGAGCTCAAGCCATTTGCAGGCCAAGAGTGCAAGTGCAGCTCCCTCTGAGCCCAGGGAGAAGCCAGGTAACACAGCTAACAAAGACCTGCCTTGCCAGGGTCACAGCACGCTCTGTGTTTTGCCTATTTCATCTGATTTCTACAGTTTTGAATCAGGACCAGAGAATTCAGTCACAGAAGGACACATGATCTGCAGCTGTGGCAAAGGCCTTTATATTTGCTCTTATGTCTCCACGCAGAAAATAGCAGTATTTTGGTTTCCCCATCTGATTTGCTGCTGAGATACACCCATTTCCACACCTACAGATTTCAGTGGGTGCACATAGAACCCATTGGCAGAACAAGACTCACCTATTGCCTCACTGCCAAACCTCAAACATATTACATGAATGGTCCTGGAAATAAGAAACAACTGTCTCAAACTAGCCATCTGAAAAGCTCAAATGAAATAAATACCCTTTCTTTTTTTTTTTCCTCCTCTAGCACCAAGCAACAGTATCCTTAATGAAGGAGAACAGCACATTTAGCGTGTCCTTCAGACTGACAGACTACAGCAAGACCTGGTGGCTTTACCCAAACCCATCAACTCTGAGGAGAAGCAGTTTTACACATGCAAGCACTCGGGAATCCTTGCATACACCTTAAGTAACATTGGCAGGCTTTCAAACTGGTTATCACTTCAGTTTTATCGAAGAAAAAAATATCAAAGAAGTATTTTTTAGCACAAGTTTTTGCCTTGGTGAAAATGGACTCTCCAGAAATACACCCACGTGTTTCTGCCCCCAGGCTCCTGGAGAGTTTGTATTGTCCTAAGAACTCATGTGGGTGCTCACACAGGGAACATCTGCATCCTACTGAGGTGTGATGTATTTTTCATCAAAAGAACACCTGACTGCCAGGAAAATTCCACTGAATAAATCATAGTGCCTCTGAAAATTCATAATTAGGATGTAAATGGAGGAAAACTCACACACTACTCTCTCCAACAATAGGATTCAATAATTGCCACAGCAGGGGCTAAACCCTGCTTTGATATACCTCCAGAGGAATGTTGCTTTGCTAGAAGAAAGCGATGAAATTAAAAAAAAGATTTATCAACCTAAATTGCTCTCAAAAGTACTGGTGCTATTTTGCTCTAATTCAAAATTTGACTCCAATAATCAATATTTTTCCTAGTTCTTCCAATGGTTGCCTAAGATATCTGTCACCTAATTTCAATTATTCTTCCTTATGTTCAAAACCACTTTTCATGTATTTTTCTCCAGGACTCCTGGACATTAGGTCAATCCACTCAAAATATGAAAAAACCAAAAAGATTCCCCCAGTCTAGTTAGTGGGAATAATTATCTTCTCTTTAGTACTGCCATCATTTTGACTGATGCTGTAACATCAAACAGTAATTAAACCCCAAGAAGTTATTTGATTACCTCATTTCGGTGGCATTACCTTTGATTTTGAATGAAATGGAAACGTTTGTTGCATAAAGTCTGTTTCATACTGGATAACAATTTCCTGTTCCCTTTCCTGTGAAATGCTGCTTGGTCTTTCTTCCTGTATATGTACAACCTCACCAACTTGAGAAGTAATTACACCAATCCTGTGCTGCTAGCTGAGGAATACCCAAATTTTAGGCCAAAGCTCAGGCTTGAGGCTGGAAAGAGCAAGCAACCCTTTGTGCCTGCCTCCCATCTGTGGTGGTGTGCTCTCTGCTCTGGGCACGTGCCTTGATCTAACAAATCAACAATCTAACAATCAGATGCTCAACAAATCCTCATACTAATCCTTAAATTGAAGCATTTCCTTCAACATATACTGGAGGAGCCAGAGATTGTCATTGTTATCCTCTCAACCTGTTGGACACTGTGTCTATCACATGGATCAGCTCCAGAACAAAGCATAGTGCATATGTATTGCTTCTCCCACACTGGTGCATCTGTCTGGGGTATTTTTTGGTCGAGCACCTTTTGTGTTCTCTGTATCACAGTCCCAGGCACTGCTGGGTTTGCTGGCCTGCCCAGGCTCACTGACTGGCACAGCTGGAACATGTCTATTGAAAGTCGATGAGAATGGACCTCAAACCTTCTTCAACAGCAAAGCCGTAACCCTCGCAGGGTCACACACAAGGACCAACCAGGACAACTAATAAGACATTGCACAAGTACTTAATTAACAACTGGGAACAACTAACAGAGCTTTTGCTGCATTGTACTTATGACAAAATTTTTGAAAGTGCCTAAGGTTCGTTCGGAAAACTGGGAAAATTCTTTAGGATGCCAAGTCCAGCTAAGAGCTGAGGGGGCTCAGGCTGCAGACACAAGGACAGCTACCCAACACCTACTCAGCTGCATGGGCACAGCACTGGGGGTAATTGTGTCTAGGCTGGGGCACAGTCTGGGCAGTCCTCATGGCTTCTACCACTGGCGTGATGTCAGGGTAAAACCTGATTGACAGCTATCCTTGCACTGCTAATAAATGCATTCTCCAATTACACCTGTCCTGGGAACCATTTACTGCCAGAACATGACTGTTTGCCTAGAGCCAGCACCCTGCACAACGTGACAGGGAGGCCATTGCTGACACAGCCATTTCCTTGGCTTTCTGTAAAGAATCTCAGTCACAGAGGAAGGCAGTCCAAAATACTGCCAAAAGCACAGTAAAATCCTTTCTCCCTAGATTCTTGCAACTCATTTCTGATGCATGGCTTGAAACATTGCATCCTTTCTACTAAAGGAGACAGATGATTTCCAATGATGAGTGTCAACATGCTCTGTACATTAGCTCAGAACAAATGAAGTAAGTCCAGATTCTAGAATTAGAGCATAAATAGTAAGTGATGGTTCTAAGTGATGAACATGGTGGAAATTATTATTTCTAGACACAGCAATTTTGGATCCTTGGAAGCTAAAGTCTCAGACTCCTTCTAAAAGAAAAGTTAATTAAATAGTTTGGGGCTCACATACAATCACATTCTATTTCCATGCAACACAAGTGTAGGGACCAAAGTCAACCAAAAGAGAGGAGGATCAGTCTCCATGTGACATTACAGTGGAGAAAACAAAATATCCAAATGGAAAAAACTATCTCATTTTTCTCCTCCTGCTTTTACAGAACTGAAAACTAAAATAAGTTTGGGTTTGTTTTTTTTCCTTGTTACTGCAAAACATTGCAAAGGTGGAAAACCGTGAAGATTTAGCCTCCAAAAGGTTTCCGTAACTGCAAGTCAAAAATTTTGCCTCCTTTGGACTAGAAACTATTATACCCCCCCCAAAAAATTACCTGCTTCATTATCTACTAACCCCAAATAAAAGAAAATAAAATTGCTATTCACATACTTGAGATAAAATCTCTCTCGTATTTTCTCCAGTGTTAGATCTAAGCCAACCTGGAAATTTCCCCATTGTTGCCTGCCAGACATACAGTTCAGGAACTAAGAATCACATTCATAAGGAGTGGACACCAGCAGAAATCAGATTTGATTAGTAACTATTTGGAGTGCAAAAAAAAAAGGTTGCCTCTTACCAAGTTAAGCATTTGAAGCTGCTTCACTATTCCATTAGTATTCCTTCCAGTTTGGATAAAATCAATGTTTGTTCCTATTTTAAACCTGTCAGCAACTTCTTCACTCTAAAGAGCCAAGGTAATCAAACCATACCCACAACCAGGCTTGGATGAAAAGGAGTATCAATTTCTGACAGCTGCATTGGCAATATTAAAAGAAACCTTAAATTAGAAGCTGACACTAATTTTACTTAATGACAACCAAAAATGATGACTAGAAAAACATAATGATTCTGTTTCAGCACACTTTTAGGATATTTTTTCTTAGTTCAACCCTGTGTATGCCAGAGGAGTATGTGGATTTTGCCTCATTCTTGAACCACATGGACACCCACTAACACTGGCTGCAATATAATTTTTTTGTCTTCTAGAAAGGGAACATAAAAAAACAGTATTAAAATTCAGTCTCAGTGATTATGTACTGAAAATCAAGAAAAAAGTGCTTGGAAATGTGACATTTTAAAGCATCTCTGTAATTTTAATTTTTAAAGGACAGAAAGAGGCCTAATAAATCCTTCCCATACTATAAGGTATGCATACCACTTGTACAAGAAAAACCCAAATAGAATTATTAATCAACATGACTGAAGAGGTGTGAAAACAGTGCACGCTGGAACTGGTGGAGACTGGCTGAGATCTTGGAGACATCTTTTTCTTTTTAAAAAGAAATTAATTAATTCTGCTATGTTCTTTTCCTTTAAAATAACAGTGCAATTTTCATCTTTGCTTTTCTGATTTCACTGGAAAGCACCTACTAAACATTTCTGCTGCTAAGAGCATTCAGAACCACACTCTAGTCACTCTGCTGGAAGGCAAACACGTTCTCTATTGGTAAGAGTAGGATGGGATGATATCAGGCAAATGCCACCAGTAAAAACCCCAAAACCCTGCATTGAGCAAAAGCTCACTTTGATGGAAATGCGAAGCAAAAAGAACCTCTGAAGTGATAAGACACATGCTGATTGGTTTTGATAGAGAAGGATTTCCAATATTTTGGGGGAGGTATTAATAGGATCATGAAATTTGCTGAATGTGTAGCAAAAGCAAAAAGTGATGGGTGTAATGTCAGAAATTTAATACAGGAAGGACTTCTACAAACTCTGCCTTTCAAAAGCAATCCTCTTTTTAGTAAATGGCTGCGTACATAGATAATTTTTGAGAGATATTGAGCTTTATATATATAATTCTTTCTGTGGGAACAAATCTCTAAATTTTGTGGTACTGGTTGGTGTGGCCAGTCCCCAAGAGCATTAATATTTTAAAGCCTCGATTCTGTAGACACCTTGTTTCCCAGAAGGGTCTATACAAATTACTCAAGACTTTCTTTGTGGGGTTTGGAAATGGCTACACTGTATAAAAATGTTTTTGTATTTATTTTTTTAAAAATTATCTTTACAAAACAACTTTTCCCTTTTTTAATTTTCTTTTTCTTTTTTTCTTAAAGATATCATTATCTACAGGAACCCATAAAAATTTTTCCATATTTACATCTAGACAGCTAATCATTGACAAATATAATATTGTGAAATAAAATATTGAAAGTGAATACCCAACCTTTTAAATAGACATTTGGCTCACAGCATAAACAACGAAGAAAACAAATGAACAGAACAAACAAACAAACAAAAAAAGATCTGCGCTTTTTACAGGCCTGATCTTTTTCTTTCTCTTAAAAAAAAAATAAAATATATATATATAGGTGGGATCAAACATGCTGCTTCTAAGCAGAATGCCAGCAAGAAACTGCTCCCATCCAGCACCTCACACTGAAAACCCAAGTTCTTTGAAGCTCATGTGAGTGGTTGCTGAGACACACGAGTGTCTGGTGGACACAGGACTGGCACCTGTCCCACGGTGCTTCTAATGCATTGCTCTGAGGAAGGCCATGGCCCCCACACTCCCCTTCTCCTACTCTCACAAGATGCACTTCAGCTTTGTTCTTAAGTGATATATTTGGTCGTTGATGCACAGAGGCATAACATTATGGTAGAAGGTGACTGTGCCTCTCGTTTCCAAGGACACGTTTCCTCTCTGTTTTCTCCTGCCCAAACACACGCACTGCCCCACACAGCCATTCACGCATTCACGGAGGGTCAGGTCCTCTCAAGGGGAACAGAGCTGTGTGTCACACAGTTCCTTGTGACCCCCTTTGGAAAATAATCTTCCCGGCACATCCCTTTTGCCAGCAGTGTGGGAAGTGCTGAGGAAGAGGAGCAGGAGTCCTCACAGCTGGATAGGTCCAGGCCAGCAGCCTGGGCCAGAGCTGTCCCTGCTGAAAGGCTGCTGCCTGCAGCTGGAGTGCCAGCTGGGGCTTGGAGGGCTGTGGGGAATGCAAAGCTCCTCAAAATGCGCTCTGGTTCCCTTGTGGGCACAAATTCTTTAAATTCAGGCCTTCTGTTTGTTGTCATGTACTGGGACATGTGCTACAGCTAGTGTAATAAGAACTCAAACTATGCTGTATTTCCTTGCATCCACTCACACCTGTAAATGCCCCCCCCTCACACACATATGTGTTGGCAGGATCTATCAGCATTCATATAAATCTTTGGAACTTTTATCCCTCAGCATTAAGAGCAAAAGCTACTTAACTGGTACCTTTCTGTTAACTGCAAATGTTCTTCAGAAGCAGCATTTCCTTAGATAACTTTCTTCTGTAAATATCACAGTGACCATAATATACCATTAAATGTATTTTGCTGAAGTGTGCAGCCAATAAACCTGGCTATATTTATATATATATTTATATAATTCCACCCACCCCCAAACTTCTTTAAAGAAAGTCTGTAAAAGCCGGTGTTGCAGTGTGAAAGCTTCCTTGAGCATTGGAGTTTAAACAATGTACCTCACCATAAAAAGGAAAGAGAAACAAATTAAACAGCTGTAGGCGCATTATCCCATACTTCTACAGTGTTGTGTCTAAATGCTGTGCTGGCTTGAGAAAGAGTCTGTGCATGAGTCAATCTGTCTTAAAATACTGCTGTAAATATTGTCATTGGTTTGGTTCTACATTTGTGTTCTCTTCATCCTTCTTGGGCTTCCCTTTCTCCTCCTCCTCTTCCCTGATGGCCTGGATTTGTTCTGAAGATTGGTGCAGTGGGGATTGCTCTGTGCCTTGCTTCTCTGACCCAGCTAACCTCTCCTCGTCCTCAATTACTTTCTTCCACATTTTATGGTTCTGAAGCAGGTGCTGAGTGATCTGGCAGTAGATTTTCCTCCTTTTGAACTTCTTTCCTGTAAAAAACCATGTGGCATTAATGTACCGATTTCGGAGAGAGAAGGAAAAGGAATTGAAGGTGTGGGAAGTAGACAGTGTGTACTGTGACATATAGGAACTGCACCAACAGAGTTTTAAACCCACAAATTTAAACAGTCTTAAAATTCAGAAAGCACCACCTCTCCAGACCTCTGGGAAAGCTAACTCGTTTCCTGCGCAGTTTGAGCACCAGATTCATCCTACCCCAGGCTGCATGTTGTGCCTGACTGTGCTGCTCACAGAGGCACCTAGTGCTGGAATGATCATGCATAAAGCATATTGTTGAGCTGTTTCTGCTTATATCAAGTATTTTAAGTCTCTGATCCTCCTTCCCAACACACATTAAATTCTGTGCCCTCATGACATCCAATGGATCCCTGCTGACTGTCCTAGGGGAAAAAAAACCCACAACCTTGAATTGTTTTCTCCACATTTACCTCTGGGCTGAGCTATAGAAGGGTAATGAATTAAGGATTACTAATGAAGAATTAGTGATCAAAGGAAGGAACCCATTCCTATGTTCTGTTTTCAAGGATCTACCACTCCACTATTGCAATGGAGGTGACCTTAAAGCCTTAGCATAACATTCCTCTGGCAGCAATCTGACCACTGAAGAAGTAGTCATACAGCCAAACATTGTCAGGGAACTCACTTGTCTTGTTTTGAAGCATCAGTCCCCTGCTGTTAACCTATAAAGTGTTTTTGTCACTGGTGGTTCTCATGGCTCCTCACACAGCTGCACTACAAGTGTTTTGCTGTCTGAAGGGTGTTTTGTTCTGTTAGTATAGTCTGTCCAAAACAGATTGTTAACTCCTTAACAGTACAAAGCTTGAAAATTTTTCCCTGGTGATTAACAGTGCCAATGGCAGTCACAGACATGAAATAACAACCCCTCCAAAGACAACTGTTGATTTCTTTTTTAAAGAATGTGACGTAGAGGAATGTTTTGTACCAAATATATTTGCGTGGATTAGTATTTGCAGGTTGCCTAAAGTATGTCTGTGTCAGGATTCAAAACGTTTAGCCCTTGAAGCTTTTGAACTGGAAACAAAGAGCTTTTCACGGAGTACAGACCAAATCCAACTCAATCCTTCATTAGAAAGCCCTTGGTTCCCTGTAGGAAACCTTCAGGTTTAGCACTAATAAGAAGCCCCCACCCTGCCAAAGCCACAAGTGGGACATTCTCTCCTGGGTTTCCCTGGTGACCCTGTATCTTGTTGCTCTCTGCAGACATCAGTGAACACTTGCTGTGGTGATGTGTCTGAATCACTACAGGCTGAGCCTGTTTAAATCTTCTGCTTGCACCAGACCTGTATAGTAACAAAATTTTTTTCAAGCTACCTTAAAGTTTTATAACCCTTCAATTTATCTCAACTGCTTCAGTGAATTTTCAGGACCTAGGTGAAGTGTTGTCTGCGAGAATTATATTTCTGTTTGCCTAAAAGGTATTTCCATCAAGAAAGAGATGTACTCAACTCTTAGTATCTAAGTACCTGACATCTCAACCCTTTATTTTGTTTCATTCAGCAAGTTTAGAACATCCAAAATTGTGTTGATCATCCACATGAATGTCTTACAATCTCTGAGACTCCTATATTAACACAAAAGGTGTTGCAGATTTCCAATTAAGATCCAGGGTCACAGAGAATTTAGGGAACCTGAAGAAAATGCTTTGTATCACACTGGCACGACTGAGAAGATTAGCAGCCCACATTTGGTAAGAAGGAAGTAGGAAGAATTTGTTGCATATTTCAAAACTTCTAATACATTCATTTTTAAGATTTTGGAAATCACAGCATAAAAACACCAGGCTGAATCATAAAGTGCTATAATGGAGTAGAATGTGAAAAAGAAAACAGAAAAAAAACTAAAAAGAAAACAGAGAACAACTAGGAAGGAAACAGAAAAGAACTAAAAATGGGTCTGTTTTCAAGGTGACAAAGGTTAATAATGGACAGTGCTTTTAATCTGAAAACAGCATTGCTGGACTTCCCTAGTGGTGATACAGAAGAAAAGTGAATAGAGAAATGAGATGAAAGGAAACTAAGGATTTCAAAGTAAGGTTAGATACTCCAGTGAGTATCTAGGAGTATTTGAGAACATGCTTCATCTTTCATTTTGATACAGCAATTAAAGTTTCAGGCTTTAGGGTCTGTCTTGTTTACCGATCACATAGACTTTCCTCCTGGTAGGCAGTTCCATAAAGGCCAATCCACCACACATATGTGGCTCTGCCTGCTATTACAGAACTGATGGATCATAAGTTACTAAAATCAACCTGTGTGTGTTATATTACTTAATGTTCATTGTTCTCAACATTTTTTGCACTTGTGAACCTGCTAAATTTAAAATACCTGCAAGTGTGTGTGTGTGTGTGTGAACAACAGCAATGATTTCTTAAATACAGTCCATATACCTCTGGATCTTACTAGAGATAAATGGTTAGTTTTGTACACCAGGAGACATACATTGTAGTTCTACATCCTTATGTGATATATTTCAACCATCAAATCTTTCTGCTTCTCAGTTTCCTCACCAGAAAACAGGGATGATAGTCAGGTAGGGAGGGCATGAAAGTGTGTGGGAAAGAACAGAAAAATTGAGGCTGTTAAGAGACAAAATATTTCATTAGCATATTTAAGGCTGGTGCTACTCTGCTTCCTATATGGACTAGATATAGGGGAGGAAGAGAAAGATAACCCAGAAGAAGGAAATAAAAGAACTGTAGTAGAAAATTCAGATGGAGAAATAACAACAGGAAGAAAAAGGTAAAGCATGCAGCATTAATAAGATAAAATAAATAGGTTTACAATTACAGAATCACAGAATCAC
>WEKX01013253.1:0-34381 GCA_013390025.1 Pitta sordida | reverse complement strand
CCGGGGGGTGTAGGGCTGGATAACGCTTTCTTCATATAAACCTTGCTGAAATAAGATCTTTTAACAGCAAAAATACTATTGACTATTTTACATGAAGGAAATACTTACGGAAGCTAACTGGTAACACTCTTCTATTCATCCTAAAGCAATAGGTAAATGAGAGGGTTATTTTAATCAGTTTTGATTTCTAGATATTCCCTATACTCTTGAGATTTATTTAATCTCCTATGATGGACACAGACTGAGCTTCCAGTAGGAATGCCTGTCATCAATCTGGATGATGTTCTCTTCTTCTCCTACACTCAATTTTTAAAATAGGAAGTATGATGATTGGAAAGAAGTAAACAATTCCAGTAATTGTAGTCTCATGCAATTTTGCATGACAAAATCATAAAAAAAATGCATAACCAACACAACGACTGTACACATGACCATTTTAAAATTTGAAGGTTTGTGTGTGTTTGGTACTTGTGAAAAGTAGCACATTGACAGTGTCTGACATCTTCCAGTTCTCCACAGAAGGGTTACATGGCAGGAGCCAGAGCACAGGAGCCTTAACAGTGACATGACCCATTCTTGGAAGCTGGCTACCTGCTATTCTTGTCTTGTGCATGAGATCACCTTCAAAATGAGGATAGAAAGACACAGGTCTTTCATCTTCACAAGTAGCAGACTTCTGGACCTCCTTAGCATAATACGAACATTTCCAGAGCTGCAGACTAGACCTGGTGATCCGAGACCCAGGCTTAAACACAGCTTTCCAGAGTCCCTGAGAAGTAACAGCAGTAGAACTCTGGGATATACCACCATCAGTTATGTATTTCTTCATCACCACAATAGTGTTCTTTGCTAGTGTGATGGTCATTGAGAATAAATCCTCTGTACCTGATGGTACACGAACCTTGGGAGGTTCCTGCAGCTGGATGCAGACTTCCCTATGTGCTGTATGACATTACAATGTCAGTATACATAATTCTTTTTGGAAAAGAAGGGACAAAGCTCCAGCCTCTTGAACATTTCTGTCCTCTACCCTCTTGCCTTGTGAGGAGATGTACTTTGACTCCTCTGAGAGAGAAATGCTATGCTTGCTACAGGAGTCACTGAGGCTACTGATTAGAAGCCGTCACTCCTTGTGGATGACAAAGTGCAGGAGTTAATCCTAAACACACCTATAACCTCCAAAGGCTTTGAAAACTAATATGCTTCTTCCTCCTTAGAAAAATATGTTAAGGGAAAGGTAATAAATTACAAAAATAAACAACAAATAGGGACAACATAACCTTCTTTAAGGTGTTGCTTTTCTCATCACACCTGCTCTGAATGAAACCCAGTTTTGGGAGAAACATTCAGCACATCTCTTTTCTGCCCATTGCATTTTTTCTCGATTAGAGTGTTCTGCTGAAGCACTGCTTACATATGTTTCATTTTCTCTTTATTTCACATCAATGAAGGGAAGTTTGATATATTCATTGGAACATGAAGTGGTTAAAAAAAGAGTGGATTTGGTACTTGTCAATAAGTAGAATTGAGGGAATTGAGGAAATCCTGTGGCCTTTCATTAATCTGCTTCAACTCTATCACTTGTGATTCAAGATGTCGTAACTAGTAACTGCAAAAAGAAATTTAATTTAAATGATCAAAGATCCAAAAATATAAAATAGTGTGTCATAATATAAGGCATCAAAAAAAAAATTGGGAATATCTGGAAAGCTAATGTTTTAAACCATTTGACAAAATACTGAAGAAATATTTAAAGCTTGGTCATAAAGTTTGACTCTTGGATACCAAACCTGTTTAGTATCCAGAAGCTTCTGTTTCATAGTTTCAAATCCTTTCTTGTTTCATAATTGGATTTTCTAAAGTCTGTTCAATGGTCTGTATTACTGTGAAAGATGCTAGAACAGTCCAAGTGGTTTGCTCATTGTTTAATTTATGCGCACTGTGTGGTATGTCCTACTATAAAAAGTATGGCTCTGTTTCAAGGAAAGAGGCTGTCTCCTTGCTTTTTAGGGACTGCCTTGCTCCAGATTGAGCAGAGGCCCCTGGAGAGCAGGAACCACTGCTTCCCTCAGAGCTACCCAGCGCACAAAGCACAGGGAGACTCCCAGTTTCTTGTGAAAGACCTTCAACACCAGGGAGGTATGGGGATAGAATGGAGAGGGGAAAAGGGGGAAATTGTCTTTTCTGCAACATAAGACAAGCTCAGGCCAAGTTTTAGAGCTGATTGCAAAGAAGAGACCCTCCTAGAAATGAAGAAATGGTTGTGCATGGTTTACTGAACCCAGGAAGCTACTGGAGAGGAAGTGGATAGCAAACACAGGAAAGGCTGCCTCATCCACAGCCAAGAAACAAATCAGAGTAGTGTTTAGTATTTTTGTCCATTAATGAAATCTGACTTCAAAGTTCAGAGGAATTTGACTCCTTTATGGGAATGCTTCTGCCTCAAATTGATACTCCATCATAGCCAATTTGCTTCCTGCTCCTGGCATGCATGCTCACAAAACTGCATCTACATTATCTAAAGTACGATAATAGGAACATTTATTTGTCAGCTGGACCAAGTCAGAGGATTGAGTAGATATGAAAACTGAGCATGTTGTAAATATAAATAAGGCCAGAGCTGCAGAGGTTTGATGTACTGCTGGCATTTTGTGCCTGACCAGCTGTAACCATAAAGGGAATATTTGTGCAGAAGTACTATATTCACAATACAAAATTAAATCTGAATGCATTTGTCTTAAAAACTAAAATAGACTCATTTTCTTTGCCAGAATATCATGATGGACAATTGTGTCTCTGAGGATCTGAGCTCCCTGAACGGCAGGAAGAGAAGGCAGCTTGAATGAGGTCAGGAAGTATTAGCTATTTTATCAATGGAGAGGGTGGAGGGAAGGCAGCAGTGGTAGGTAGGCAGGAAAGCTGACACTATGAACGAAAGGACAGATTTGATGCATGTACATACTCATAGACTGGAAGAGGCTTGCATACACACTTCTTATGAAGTTTCCTTCACTGGATTAAAGACATGTCTGGATGCAATTCTGTGCAACGTGCTCTAGGATAGCCCTGTTTTAGCAGGAAGGTTGGACCAGAAGCCCCATTGTGGTCCTTTTCAACTTAAACAATTCTATGATTCTTGCCTGCTGGCACGTGAAAAGGTGTGTGAATAGCGGAGGTGTGACAGTGACATAATTTTTCCTATATGCTTGGAGGACAGTATGCAATTGCTCATTGCCATTAGTGATAGTTTCATTTAAGATTTCCTTTGAGGGCAGGATAACTTTAAACCCCCCACATTTATGGAGTACAAACAATCCTCAAGTGGGATGCTTCTAGAGGCTGTCAGAAAGCAAATCACTGCAGTAGTCCATCAAAATCGAAGCAATGTAATGAAGAAGCATACTTTTGCAAACATTTTCCCCAGTGCAATACAGCCAAAGATGCATTTTACTGTATCTTCTGACAGCATTGCTGTCTCTGTCGTAAAATTATTAGGGGGCAATGAAACCAGGAACAAAGAAATAAGAAGGAAAGTTGCGTATGGCAGTACATCTTCCTTTAAGAACATGAAATAAATTGTGATCTCACAGGGCATTAGAAAATCATCTGCAGAATCTGCAGTAAGCACTAATAATTATACTAGTCCTACCAAAAGGGACTCAAGGCTCAAATTTCTTTTGCCACAATAGTATTTTCTCTCCTTTAACTAATTATTACTCTATAAGGTCAAGACCATCCCTTTTTTTCACTGTAATAATGCTAAGGACATCAACAAGATAACTGCATATTCCAGGTTCCTTTTTCTTTTTTCTTTTTGAAGAGAACAAATGACTGAAACATGTCAAAATATTTGGCATCAGACAACCTCCTAGAGAAAAAAGAGAACTTTGAACAGATAAGGCTCAATCTCTTTACAGGGATAAGGAATATTTTGTTTGGAATTGCACAATTGTCTCATTTCTTTCTTTTATTTTTTTTATATAGTCATTCATAAATCAAACTGCAGAGCCATAGAACGACTGGATTTGAAAGTGTGTCTGAAGGTCTCTAGTCCCACTCTACCTTTGAGCAGAGCTAGATTAAAAGCTGTATAAGGTTGCTTAAAGCCTTGCTCAGGTGACTTTTGAAAAATTCTGAGGGTGGTGACTGCAAAATCTTTCTGGACAACCTGACATTTACAAAGATATAGAAATATTTTCTTATTTATATGAAATGGAATGTATAGTTGCACACTAATGCCACCCTCACCTGCCTGTTTTATTATTTTTCTGAGTCTTATTATTTTATTATTATTATTTTTAGTGAAGCATATTACTATTATGTGAAAAAAATTGCCCATTGAAACTGAGATAACGGTTGTTTCTCTTTCAAACAAAATGAGATGTATCTGTGTCTTAGCTTTTACAGGTGTTTATCTCTGCTTGGGGGAGAATTTTCCTTGCAGCATCATAGGTCCCAGTAACAAATGGGCACTTTTTGACCTGTCTCAGCTTTTCCATTTTTTTGTCAGAGTAGTTAGCTTTTTTTCTTGCTGATAGTCCTGATAGGTCATCATTTGTCTTTACATGCGTTCTTCATGTTAACCTTTTTCTGGACAAGGGGCAAAGTCTTCGGTCAGTTTCTCCTATCCAGGCTTGCACACAGAATACTTCTTCAGTTGTCTGGAAAAATTTGATATGGTAATTTATTTTTTTTCCAATGATGTATCTTTCACTGTTGCTGGTTCTTCTGCACTGATTTTATAGGTATGGTATTTGTCAACACTGAACACACAGAAGAGAGGTTACCATACACACAAAATGGATAACCTTGCTCCTGTTTATTTGTAGATATTCAAATGCAACACTTGAACAGAGCTTCCATTTGCTGGAGGATCAAGACAGGTTTTTCGCCTATCAGAAAATCCTTTGCACATGGAGCACTTAAATAGGTGAAATTTTCCTTCCTTTTGTGACAGAAAGACTAGTGTCTGGAATGAGAAACATCTCATCAAAGTGTGTCTGAGATCCTGATGGAAGGTTACCAGGTATATGCTGACCTGGTTGTGTCATGGTTTGAGCAGGAAGGGTTTACATGGCATATGACTACTTCCTTATCATAAAAAAAATAATAAAATCCAGCTTTAGCTGTGCATACCTTGTTGAGTTATATGCAACCTAATTTTTATTACAAACAGAATTACCAGATGGTGTTAGCTACTTCTGTGATTTTTTTCTTTTCAGGTGGGTAATTTTGAAAATACTTAATGATCCTGACACAAAGAGTGAACTGTAAATTGACATGAAATGTTGCCAGACATAATTGGGTACAAGATGGCTTCTGAGACTGGAAGCCTGCAGGTCATTAGGCTGTGAGTTCCAGGCACTCTTTATGATATCCATCATGTGCTAAATGTCATGTTCTACCTGGGGTGCATATGATGTGTGGAAAAGTGTTAAAAGGACCTCAGAGATGGCAGCTGCAGGCACCTTAGGTAGCAGGAAAAATGAAGTCCACAAAGCTGACAATGTTTTATACCTACAAAAATCAGACTACTAATGGAAAAAGGTACATGAAAATGCATATTGTTGAAGCTAATGTTTCTTACTATGTTCAATCTGACTCCAAAAAAGATCGCTCAATCATTGAAGACTGTGGGGGTTTGTAATCTGTAGTCTATATGCCATGTAAAACCTATTTTCATGAAGGTCATTATGTTCTCTTTTTGAGGAATTAAGAACAAAATACATATTCTATTTATGGGTGTTTGCACCTCTTTTAGTTAAAAATTGCTGCCAGTGTTTATATTTTATCTTCAGGTAAGTGATCTTCACATGCTATCTTTGTCTCATACACTTGCCACTCCATTCGCATGAGAGATACCTTTCCTTTCTCATACCATGTTAACATGTAGATTGCAAACACGCAGATTCTGTTAGTGCATCAGGTTAGAAAACTACATGAAATTTCTCTTTTCGTTTTGACAGAATAATCAAGTTGTGTAATTTTAGAAGAAAACATGAATGCTGTCCCAACCACCTACATTTTGGCAGAAGTCCTGGTGTCAAAGAAGCAGTCTGATTTGTGTCAAAATTATTGTTTACTTTGCACCATATGGAGAAAATTCAAATCATTTCACTTGTAGTCATTTGATAGTTCTTGCATATTTTGCAATACTGATTCAGTGCTGAAGCAAATGCCTAATTAACATTTTAAGGGCAAAAGGTACACAATTATTTGAGTTCTATTATCTGTTCTTAACATAGTCCTATTTTTCCTTTCTTCTTTTTGAATACTATTTAAATATTGTATATTTAAAAATCAAAATATTCTTTTTATGTTCTGTAAGTTAGTAGAAAGACTATGAAAAACCATTGATCAGACCTGTTGAGATTACATTTTTCCATGACATATTTTACAAATAAGCATTTTAACTATTATCATCAGTTTTAAATCAAAAAGAAGAGTACTCCATGCAATATTCCTTTTCACAGAATTTCAATGACAAATTTCATTTCCAATACATGCCTGATTAGAATGTTTCAAAAGAAAAAAAACATGCATAAGCTAGAAACATTAATAACATAGAGTTCTTATTTTTTGAAAAAAATGTCATTTCACAGTGAAATTGAGCAAAGAAGCCAGCTATGAGTAATAAAATGGGTCTTTCAGGAAAATGCTTAAAATACGTAATTTGGTTGTATGATGCACAACAAAAATGCATGCATGTGTTTGTATGTACAGAATTGTAGAATTTATAGGTCAAGTACTTGATGGCAAGTTCTCGTATTATTTTTTATTATTTTAATAGTCTATGAAAACTTTCTCTGTGTAAGACAAGAATATCAGAGAAGAACTCTGTAGAATCAAGACAAATGGCCAGTTATGAGACATATGGAGCTTGATTTTGTTCAGCCACCCTTTCATAGTTCCGTGCTGTGAGAGTCACGTGCTAGTCTGACACACTGAATATGTTAAACCTGCCTTAGAGTTTTTCTATTTTCCAATGGCAATACTGGTTCACAGGGACTTTCTGACCATGGTGAAGCAGACTGTCCCCCTGCAGCCCATGGAAGGCTCACAGGGATGCAGAGATCCACTTGTAGGCTAAGGAGGAGCTCGTGCTGGAGCAGGTGGATGCTGCAAGAAGGCTTCACTCCATGGGAGGCTCACACTAGAGCAGGATCCTGGCAGGGGCCTGTGGCCCATGGAGAGAAGGAGAACCATGCTGGAGCAGAGCTTTTCCTGGTAGGGTCTGTGCCTCGGTAAGGGGCCTGAGCTGGAGCAGCCTGTACTAAAGGACTACATCCTGTGGAGTGACCCATGGGACAGCAGTATTTTGAAGAACTGCTGTTTGTGGGCAATGGACCCACACTGGAGAGATTTGTGAAGGACTTTCTTCCATGGGAGGGACCCCATGGGATGCAGGGAAGAACGTCTTCCTCTCCCTGAGCAGTGGCAGAGAACAGCAACTGACTGTTCACCTTCCACTCATGTTCCCGCACACCCAGTGGAGGAAGGTAGAATCTGCTGTAAGACGTGAGGGGGGGATGGGGAATGGTGGCTTAAAGATTTATGATACTTCACAGTATCACAGTATTAGCAAGGTTGGAAGAGACCTTGGAGATCATCAAGTCCAACCTGTAACCCAACACCAACCCATTGTCTAAACCATGGCACTACCCACAGGGTCATCCAGTCCTACTTCTCACTTTAAAGCTCTGATCTAGTTAGTAATACATGTAAATTCTTTATATCTCCACTTTTTTTCGTCTCTCTCCTGTTTGTTTGTAGAGGTTAGTGAGATAGTGGCTTTGGTGAGTCCCTGGCATCTAGCCAGGGTCAAACCACTATGAAGATACTTATCATCTTAAGTGTAGAGAGAGTTCTGGAGTTTAGATGACACATAAACATTATTGCTAGTGAGGTTAATTTCAGGGAGCTGAATGACATCACACTACACAGAAAGTCATATTGTCGTTTTCCTTCAACAGGAAATCCCCATTCCCTTACTGGGAATCACAGAATCATAGAACCATAGAATATCTTGAGTTGGAAAGGAAACACAAGGATCATCAAAGTCCAGCTCTTGGGCCTGCACAGGACAGACTCAGGAGTCACACCAGGTACCTGAGAGCTTTGTCTAAATGCTTCTTTAATTCTGTTGGGTTTGCTGCTGTGACCACTTCCTTGGGGAGCCTGTTCCNTAGTAGAAAGACTATGAAAAACCATTGATCAGACCTGTTGAGATTACATTTTTCCATGACATATTTTACAAATAAGCATTTTAACTATTGTCATCAGTTTTAAATCAAAAAGAAGAGTACTCCATGCAATATTCCTTTTCACAGAATTTCAATGACAAATTTCATTTCCAATACATGCCTGATTAGAATGTTTCAAAAGAAAAAAAACATGCATAAGCTAGAAACATTAATAACATAGAGTTCTTATTTTTTGAAAAAAATGTCATTTCACAGTGAAATTGAGCAAAGAAGCCAGCTATGAGTAATAAAATGGGTCTTTCAGGAAAATGCTTAAAATACGTAATTTGGTTGTATGATGCACAACAAAAATGCATGCATGTGTTTGTATGTACAGAATTGTAGAATTTATAGGTCAAGTACTTGATGGCAAGTTCTCGTATTATTTTTTATTATTTTAATAGTCTATGAAAACTTTCTCTGTGTAAGACAAGAATATCAGAGAAGAACTCTGTAGAATCAAGACAAATGGCCAGTTATGAGACATATGGAGCTTGATTTTGTTCAGCCACCCTTTCATAGTTCCGTGCTGTGAGAGTCACGTGCTAGTCTGACACACTGAATATGTTAAACCTGCCTTAGAGTTTTTCTATTTTCCAATGGCAATACTGGTTCACAGGGACTTTCTGACCATGGTGAAGCAGACTGTCCCCCTGCAGCCCATGGAAGGCTCACAGGGATGCAGAGATCCACTTGTAGGCTAAGGAGGAGCTCGTGCTGGAGCAGGTGGATGCTGCAAGAAGGCTTCACTCCATGGGAGGCTCACACTAGAGCAGGATCCTGGCAGGGGCCTGTGGCCCATGGAGAGAAGGAGAACCATGCTGGAGCAGAGCTTTTCCTGGTAGGGTCTGTGCCTCGGTAAGGGGCCTGAGCTGGAGCAGCCTGTACTAAAGGACTACATCCTGTGGAGTGACCCATGGGACAGCAGTATTTTGAAGAACTGCTGTTTGTGGGCAATGGACCCACACTGGAGAGACTTGTGAAGGACTTTCTTCCATGGGAGGGACCCCATGGGATGCAGGGAAGAACGTCTTCCTCTCCCTGAGCAGTGGCAGAGAACAGCAACTGACTGTTCACCTTCCACTCATGTTCCCGCACACCCAGTGGAGGAAGGTAGAATCTGCTGTAAGACGTGAGGGGGGGATGGGGAATGGTGGCTTAAAGATTTATGATACTTCACAGTATCACAGTATTAGCAAGGTTGGAAGAGACCTTGGAGATCATCAAGTCCAACCTGTAACCCAACACCAACCCATTGTCTAAACCATGGCACTACCCACAGGGTCATCCAGTCCTACTTCTCACTTTAAAGCTCTGATCTAGTTAGTAATACATGTAAATTCTTTATATCTCCACTTTTTTTCGTCTCTCTCCTGTTTGTTTGTAGAGGTTAGTGAGATAGTGGCTTTGGTGAGTCCCTGGCATCTAGCCAGGGTCAAACCACTATGAAGATACTTATCATCTTAAGTGTAGAGAGAGTTCTGGAGTTTAGATGACACATAAACATTATTGCTAGTGAGGTTAATTTCAGGGAGCTGAATGACATCACACTACACAGAAAGTCATATTGTCGTTTTCCTTCAACAGGAAATCCCCATTCCCTTACTGGGAATCACAGAATCATAGAACCATAGAATATCTTGAGTTGGAAAGGAAACACAAGGATCATCAAAGTCCAGCTCTTGGGCCTGCACAGGACAGACTCAGGAGTCACACCAGGTACCTGAGAGCTTTGTCTAAATGCTTCTTTAATTCTGTTGGGTTTGCTGCTGTGACCACTTCCTTGGGGAGCCTGTTCCAGTGCCCAACCACTCTCTGGGTGAAAAATCTTTCCCTGGCAAAACTTCAGGCCATTCCCTCGGGTCCTATCACTGGTCACCACAAAGAAGAGATTGGTGCCTGCCCCTCCTCTTTCTTTCACAAGGATGTTGTAACTGCAATGAAGTTTCCCCTCAGTCTCCTCTTCTCCAGGTCGAACAACCCCAGTTCCTGTAGTCGCTCCCCATAGGGCTTGTCCTCCTCTCACATGACTTCCCTTCAAGGCCCTTCTCCATCTTTATTGCCTTCCTTTGAGCGTTCTCTAATAGATTAATATCTTTCTCATACTGTGGTACCCAAAACTGCACACAATATTCAAGCGGAGGCCACACCAGTGCAGAACAGAGCAGGATAGTCACTTCCCTTGACTGGCTGGAGATGCTTTGCCTGATGCCCTCCAGCATAGGGTTGGCCATCTTGGCTGCCAGGGCACACTGGCTCCAGGAAGTCCAGAGAAACCTTGCGTACCTATGAAGCTAGTTCTGTTTAGAATAAATTCTTACAGTACAACTTTAACCTAGAAGACAGGCACTGTCTGTATATGTAATATTGACAACATTACCAAAACAGTAATGTCTAGGGGGAGGACTGTTAAAAGGCTTTGACAACCGCATAGGAATTATACCAACTGTGCAATCCTCCCTTTTTAAGTTTGTTCAAATACAGTTTAAAGTTTATTTTGTTAATGCCATGGTGTTCCTGGTATAGGCATAACTACATTAAGGCTTGTAGTCAAGAAACTGCAAGAGACAAATATTTGCAGCTGTGGCATTCAAAAACATTTACTGGTTTATAATTACTAAAGTAAGCAATATGTCTTTTGTCAAAGTATTTTCAGCAATGATGAAAAGCACATAAACAAAAGAAACAAGTTGAAGATTTGAAGTCAGCCAGCCCCTACGTACAGCAGTTGTTTAATGCAAAAACCCATATTGCTTCTCTAAAGCAGATGCTACAGGGGAAAAAAAAGAAAGATAAAAATATTCTTAGATGAGCAATAGGAGGGCACTAGAATTTGGTGTTTGAGGCAAAAATTATCCCCACAAATGCAGCAATATCCCTTTAACATTGTAATCTTGTGTAATTGATTCTAAATGTGTGTGGAACTTTCCTTTTTCTTTTATATAAACATTGGAACAACCAAGGCTCAATCCTAGCTTAGTGGCACTGATAATTAATAGGCGGTCTTGTTGTCACTGGAATGCTAATTGTAGAGGATATATTGGGCAGTAACTGTTTATCTGGGAGTTTACAATATCCTACATTATCTTCTCTTAACAGAATTGCAAGAGGACAGCAGAGAGAAGTGTGTTTTCTTCCTCTGGGTTATTACAAGGTAAGGGGAAGGTGGGAGTCCAGAACACAGTGTACCCTAAGAAACCGCTGGGAAACATAGGGCTCCTTCTTACAGACTGTAAAATAAACAAGCACAACAGGGTGCCTAGTTCAAGGGAAAAACCAGGGCACCTCCAGGACTCCCAAGGCAGGAGGAAAAAAAAAAAGGGTTCAGGATAGGCAAACCAGTGGAGTAAATAAATAGCCAGTGGTCCTTTCCCGAAATGTCCAAGGGACTGCAGGGAGATCCAATGACCAGCAGTAGAGAAGCTGCGCTGAGATGAGAAGTCAAAGGCCCATGTGGTCCTGGGCGAAATGGCAGAGGTGAAAAAACAAGATGTCCTCAGTTTCCAAAGGTTCAAAATGAACCTCCCCTACTGAGGCTCGGGAGCTGTAGTTGTAGGGCCTCGGGCCCCTCCCACGTCACATGCCTTGTGGGCATGTCTTCACATGCCATTTGAAGTCACTCAGCCTCTGGCCCTCAGGCCCTTCCCCTAGTCACGTGCCTTGCCAGGAGGCAAAGATAAGAAAGGAATCCTCCATTGTTTGTCTTGGTAGAAAGGAGATAAAACCCCTCCCCTGACATATGCCTTGCCAGGAAGGGGAGATAAGATAAGACACGGGGTCCTCCATGCCACATTCCTTTCAGGGAGGGAAAGGGAGATAAGAAGACCCCTCCCCTGCCATACGCCTTGCCAGGAAGGGGAGATAAGACATGAGGTCCTCCATGCCACATTCCTTTCAGGGAGGGAAAGGGAGACAAGAAGAGATACCTATTGTTTGTTCCAGTCAAAAGGAGAAAAGTTTTACAATAGAACAAAAGGCCTCTCCCCATGACACAGACCCAGAAGGTTAACAATGCTGTCTGCAACTGGAAACCTAATTAAATCTGTCTGAGCAGGACTGGAAAGGACAGTAACAGGAGATAGTAGGCAGAGAGACATGTTTACAGACATTCTGTTTAAAAGTTATTTTGCTCTTGTTGCTGCTGTACAAGCCTGGTGTCTACAAGTAGGGTAGGGGAGGTGTTCAGATGAAGGAAATGATGCAGCCAGAAGCATGCCAGAAGTCTGGCTAGTTCATATGTAGGTAAGAAACATTACTGAACAAGGTGATCATGCAACAGTGAATGAAATTAATTGTGTTTGAATTATTACTTGATAAATATACATCTCTTTATGATGGTGAGTGGAAAGAACAAAGAAAGAGTTTAGTTCACAGCTCCATTAGAAAGACACGTCTCTAAACCTAGGTTTTTTCCTCACCTGTTCCCCAAAAGCAGGAAAAACTCCTGAATGATCTCACCAATGTCAGAGGTATTCAAAGATGTCATCCTATAAGCAACCATTTGAGCATGTAATATGAAACAACAGATCTCAGAGTGCATCCTAAAGATATTTTCTGCATCATAACATCTCAAATCCACTTAGACTTCTGAAGAAGACTTCTCTAAGGTCTGACTGTATGGCTGATACAAAAACTCAGATCTGTAGCAATCTAGGACCTTAGATTGTGCTTGATCACAGATTGTCCTGATCACAACACTCTCTGGGCACATATCAGGCTTTGAATGTCATGCCAGTATATTGATCTGCTACTGAGTAGGTATTCAGAAATGTACAAAGTTTACAGTTTTATTATGAATATATAATTCTGCAGAGGCAAGCATGTGTAGAACCTTTCATCAGAAAATGTTGATGATTATAACAGAAAGATGTATTTAAATTTATATTCCTCAAATCTAAAAAGAATTTGAAGTATGGCTTGGGTTGGAAGGGGACCTTGAAGATCATCTAGTTCCAACATCCTTCCATGGAAAGGGACATCTTCAATTAGACCAGGATGCTCAAATCCCTGTCCAACCTGGTCTTGAACACCTCAAAGGATGGGGCATCCACAATTTCTCTGGGCAACTTAATCTAGTGCCTCACCACCCTCACAGTACAGAATTCTTTCCTAACACTCAATCTAAATTTGAACACATTCTCCCTTTTCCTATCACTACATGATCTTATAAATAGTCTGGCACCATCTTTCCTGTAAGTTCTCCTCAGGTACTTGAAGGCTGCAGTTAGGTCACTCTGAACCCTTCACTTTTCCAGGCTGAACAATCCCAATTATCTCAGTCTTTCCTCATAGGAGAGGGGCTCTATCCCTTTGATCATCGCAGTGGTCCTCCTCTGGACTTGCATCAACAAGTCAATGTCCTTCCTGTGCTGGGGACCTCAGAGGGAAAATAAGAAAAAAATCAGAAATGTGAAAACCCATGTGTAACAATAAACACAGGGACATTGCTTTCAAATAACTGACACAGGCAAAATAAACTTAACTTGCCAAGGACTAATTTATTGGTAATCTATTTTATAGATTTGGGTGGTAAGAAACCAAACCTTAAACATTAAAACAAACTCTTCCCTCCCCTCTTTCCCAAGAAGAACTTCATTCCTTTAGCCCACTTCTCTAGCCCACTCAGAAGCACAGGGAGATGTGAAATGGAGGGTTATGGTCAGTACTTAGCAGTACACCTACCTTCTCTTTCCACCTCACTCTTTTCCCCTGTTCTGGCTTGGGGTCCTCCATAGGCTGACATGTTCTATTCCACTCTGGAGCTCCTCCCCACTGCAACTACTGCAGCCTCCACTACCGGCACTTTGACACCTACATGCTATACAAAACATCAAGGACATGGAGAGTGGCTGTCGTGGTTTGACCCTGGCTGGATGCCAGAGACCCACCCCAACTTCTCATGAAGGAGAAAACTAAAAAAACAAACTGGAAAATAAAACTGGAAAATAAAATAAAACTGGTCACAGGCAAAAGAAGCAAGACAAAACTATAAATAAAGAACATAAAGGGTTTATTTTCTAACTAACAAGCTCAGAACTGCAAGGGAAGCATCATTTAGAAGGCAACCTTTCTCCCCCCACCCCTCCTTCTCTTACAATAGATGTAATATTCCCTTTTCCACCAGGAGAAAAAGGGGGAACATAGGGTAGGGGTAAACCAGGCAGGTTGGCATTTCTGAACAGATCCAGGGTAGGAACCATCTCTCTGCCCTTCCATAAAGTTCTCTCTCTCTCACAAGAGGGAAAGGTCTTTCATGACCCCTCCCAAGTGAGATCTCGACCTGAGGACGACAGTTCTTCTGAAAAATTCTCTGTTGTCCAGAAGTCACAGCCAGGATTGCAGCTTTTAAGTACTGGCTTTTCTGCTTCATAATGAGCCCATCCCAAAGTACACAAATACCATAACAATGCCCAAAAAAAGTCTGTCCAGGGATTTCTGCGGAGCTCTCAGCTAGCTCCAAGTTTCTGTCTCTGGGCTCCAACACATCAGCAGTGTTGTCCAGTTTTTACCTCTCCATCTTCAGTCTTAATGCTTAGACGGATTCTGCGGTCCTGGTTCTCTCTCTTTGGTCCATAGGTTTTCACCATGGTCAGTCCAATTCACAAACAGCAGCGGGATGCCTGGAAGAACATCTCTACCCCTTCTCTCGTGGGCCTGGGGGCCTTCAAAACCCTCAGCCTCCCGACGCAGGTTCTGAGCTGGCACGCTACATCTTACTACTGAACTTTTTTTTCTTCTCTCCCAAGTATGTTATTCGGCAGAGACGCCTGCCTTTATCTCTAACCTTGAAGGCCATGGCAGCACGGAAAGCTCAGGCCAGAGCTGAGCTGTTAACCCCCTCGCTACCAAAGCAGCAGAAAACCCCCTAAACCATAACAGTGGCTTTTAAAGAAACCAAGAGAGAATGGAGGATAACTGAGGGGCAAATGAAAAGGACATTCTGATGAGCAGAAGCTATCTGAAAATTGGTGTGGACATTTGTATATCAGCCCTCCGGCTGCCCTCCATCTGAGAGCAGTACCTTGACAGAGGTTGACTGCATTGCTAGGGCTTTGCGTCAAGTTTTCATGGGAATACAAAGAGGTTTTGGAATGTTGGTACCCCTTTGGCCATATTAATCAGGTAAAGTCGTACTACTGGGAGAGGACTCTGTATCCATTACTTGTATAAGCACTGCTGCAGATACAATGAAGAATTATTATGTCTGTGGTTATGCCATAGCTGGCAGTGCTAAGCCATGTGACTATGAAATAATGTAAGCATCTACTTATACTCCTTTTGGGAAATCGTACTCCTGTTTATAGCAATTGCCTTCTATTGTTCTGCTGAAAAACTGCATGAGGAGATGTGCCTTGTGACTGCTGGTTGTGCTTGGGTCAATGGCTGCAGGCCTGGGCATCATCACATGGTCCTGGAGAGATGTGTACTTTAGTGCCACACAGCTCTGCGTTACTTTGAATTGCATATCTTGCTCTTTGAGTGGGAGCTTCAGACCAAGTCAGTTGCCTAACATCAAGTCAGAGGACATAAATAGGAGATCCACAAGGTTAGCTTGTCAGGGGGTCAGTCTATTACCCATGCTCTGGCATGCACAGGCTATCTCTTCAATTTCCTGCTGTAGGACTGAAAACAAAATGAAAGAAAAATAATTTATAGGTTATGACAGAGAATTACTAAGATGCAGTGACAGAATTGCTTAATATCAAAGCCCTCTGGGTGTTCCTAGAGCCTGGAGGATTTTCCTGTTGACAGTTCAGTTATCAGTGGACTTGAATTTGCAAACAGTGACACCAGATAAAGGGAGTTCTTAAAAAGTCTAAGCATTAAATGTTTTTTCCTAGCAAGGCAGTGAGCTGCCCAATATCTGTATTTAACAACTCAAAAAAATACTGATTTCTCTCTGCAGTTAGAAAAGTTAGATCTTCATAACAGTGACATGAGACGTACCTTACTGTATTTAGTGTGGTCTCTAATAATCATTTTTGGCTACTATAGTATTATGGTCAATGCTATGCAACAAGCATACTATATGTCTGTGTTGGAATAAAAATTTGTTAGGGCAATATGCTTAAATTTTGCATATATGCAAAGCAATTTTGCAATGTGCTTAAATTTTGCATATGCTTACAAGACAATTGCTAACATTTTGTAGGCACTAACCATTTTCTAAAGTTCTACCTACTACAGCAGCTAATGATATCTCAGAAAAAAATTCTTTCTCTTTGTTTTTTTTTGGTATCTGCCTTACATGACCAAAAAAGTGCAGTTGAGATCAAAATGAGATAGAATGAGAAGATAAGCAATGGGTATTGTGGAAGAAACATGAAGCATGTACACTTCAGAACCTGTTAAATTAATACTTTACTTTTTATTGATGTGCAGTTGCAAGAAAATAAAATCTCTCTTTATCTTTCCTTCTTTGTTAATATATAACTTCCTGTATGCTTTAGCTGTAGGAGCCTAAGATAAAAATGTATAGGTTTCTTAATATATCTAACTGAGTCTCAAGTATAGCAGTTGTGAGCTAAGGAAAGAAAAACAATATTGAGACAGACCCTTGATTGAGAGTAGTTCTTTATATGACACCAAAGAGTTGTCTCATACTTTCTGAAACGGGGACTTATGTGCTCACCAGTGGGGCACAAAACCAAAATCAATGACAATAGATTAATATGTTGGATGTAATAGTTACATTTTGGAAGGAACATTATCTCAGATTGGCTTTAGCCATGCTGCTAGAACAAATAAGGCCAATACTTAGAAGTTAAATGCAATTCTATACATTTAAATGAAATGTATTTAATCGATACTACTAAACAAGCATTTGGCTTCAGCAGACAGAACTCTGATGATTTTGGTATGAACATCCGTCAGCCACAAATAGAGTTTTTACTAATCCAACCTATCTAAAGGCAGATAGGTTGCAGTACGTTCATTATACTGCTAACAAGCAGCACTGCAGACCTTGAGGAAGAACAAAATCAAAAATGGATGCAGTCCACCCTCAAATACTATTGTACCATGGGTCTTGTTGCTCCCCTGCCAAGCCCTCCGTCCGCATAGAATGTCCTGGTTTGGGGTTTTCCTCTGGCAGTGAGGGGGGTTAACAGCTCCTGCCTGGGCCTCCGTCGCTGCCATGGAGATCAAGGTCACAAGCAGATAGAGACAGAGACGCCTCTGTGAATAACATGTTTGAGAAAGAAAAAAAGCAGTAACAGAAAAATAGATGGCCGGACCAGAGCCTGGGAGATGCTGAGCAGCATGAAGGCAAGGCCAGGCTGGCCAGAGGAGGGGTAGGAAGGGTTCCAGGCATCTCGCTGCTGCTTGTATAATGGACCACAGTGAAGCAGACTGTCTGCCTGCAAACCTATGGAATAGAGAGAGAGAAACCAGAGGTGCAGGATCCACCTGAGGCCATGCTGAAGATGGAGGATCATGCTGCAAAGCTGAAGATGCCTTAAAAGCCCAGAAACACAGAGCTGGAGCTGAGAGCTTGGCAGAGATCCTTTGGACAGACATTTTGTGACAGAATTGCATTGAGGTAGGATCTGATCTATGTACGTTGGGATGGGCTCATATTTGAAGCAGTGAAGCCAGTGCTTAAAAGACTGCATCCTGTCTGTGACTCTCGGGCAACATAGAATGAAAGAGCTGTCGTCCCTGGGTTGAGATCTCACTTGGGAAAGGGTCATGAAAGACTTTTCTTCTTGTGAGAGAGAGAGAGAGAGGACTTTATGAAAAGGCAGAGAGATGGTTTCCTACCCTAAAACTGGTCAGAAATACCAACTTGCCTGGCTTTTCCCCTATCCTTGTTCCCCCTTTGCCTCCTGGAGGGAAAAGGGAATATGAGATCTGTTGTAAGGAGAAGGAGGAGTGGTGGGGAAAAGGTTGCCTTTAAAATGACACTTCTCACATTAAGCTCTGATCTTGTTAGTTAGTAAAAGAAATCCTTTATATTCCTCACTTGTAGCTTGCCTTGTTTTGCCTGTGATAAACTTTTTCTTCCCAGTTTTTTTCTCCAGGGGAGGTTGTGGGTTAATCGCTGGCATCCAGCCAGGGTCAAACCATGACATAGGCCTACTTGGGTAAGGGCCGTAGTCTCCCCTTGAAGCTGACGCATTTAGCACTCAGAACAGAGATTTGTGTCCAGTATCTCTGGGATAATCCCATTACGCGGGTCAGTCCAAACTATGGATTTCTTGATATCCATCCTTTTGAAATGGCCAAGACTTTAAATGGCCAAGACATGTTATTTGCTCTCGGAAAAATCAGCAGTGACATCAAAAGACTGACAAGGACTCTGGTTGAATCAACACTCACATACTATTGAACTCACAAACTATGGATCCTATATTTATGAAAACATATGGGTTTTTACACATGCACCAGAACTCTTTTAACAGAAATAATATTTCAAGCAAGACGGTCTGAGGTTCTCAATGTTTAATGTTATTGCAGAAACTATAAAGTTATTCTTGAAGCAGAGTTCAGAAAATATTTCTTACTGACAAAAATTAAGATCTAAAATATTCCAGAATATTTGTATGTGTCACGAAGGTCCCATTATATAAGAGTTACTGTTGTCACTGTCATAGATAAGTTAGGCACGGCTTCATGGCTCAGGGAGGTAGGAGGTGAGCAGTTGTTAAACAGATGACTCTAAGATATATGTGCAATAACCATCTTCTAATGAACATTTCACTTTGTCAATATAAGCTATTATGTTGTTGCTAACATACTATTGCCTTGTGTATATCCTTGAAAACAAAGGACACACTAATAAGTTCAAAAGCACTTGCTAATACAGTTAACCCTCAGTACTTCATGGTTCCCCATTCACAGGTTCACTTATTCACAGGGTCCTTTCTCTGTGATAATGGAAGTCTGTTTCATGTTGTATTCGTGACTGTGCTTGCGCTGACATTCATGAATATGCAAAGATATACAGTCATGCATACTCAAATTAGGCCCACCAACCATGCTGCCGCATGGACCGCCAGTGCACTGCTCTGATGGCCTGCACCATGCTGGACTTGTGGCACAGAGCTGGGGTACAGCTGTGCCCGCCCACCCACGACAGCACTGGCAAAGCTGTTTTTGCTGAGGATTCTTGGGGCAGTGGTGGAACTCTGCTCTGATATCTGCCCTGTGTTCATCGGGAGTTGCTGGACCTGTCATCTGCGCTGTGGTCAGCGGCACCAACTGCACACACAGCCTGCCCAGGCACTAACACCTGAGAGACAGTGGAGCCAGCAGGACAGTCCCCCTCTCCCATCGGGACAGGGTGCTGCTGCGTCCTGCCCCCTGAGCCCTCCACACCCCAGCCCAGCTCAGCCCTGGGGACGGGAGCTCACTCTGCCCTGCTGCCACCCCAGCCGCTGGGATGGGAGCCCACCCCGCACTGCCTCAGCCCCAGCCCCAGGGACGGGAGCTCGCCCTGCTCCACTACCACCCCAGCCACGTATTGTTTGTACTGGCCACTATCAGCACCACCCATTCCAGGGACTGGGACAGAGGTGGGGTGAGGGATGGATACTGCAAGTGTTTCCTTTCACGGCGAGTCCCCCTGCTCCTGCAGGCTGCAGTGCGGGGCTTGCCTCCCTGCTCCAGGATGGCTGGGCTGGTGTCCTGGGGGTGGCCCCTGGGATTGCATTGTTTCCATGGAAACAGGTGGGGGGTGGGCATCATTGGCTGCCCAGGTACTGTTGCAGCTCATCCCCATGCCTCCTCACTCACAAGCGAAACAAGAGAAGGCAACTGTTCCCAAGCACAGTGCTGGCTTCATGCCGGAAAGTTAGGCTTGACTTCCCTGCTGGCTGTTCAGCTGGGAATTAGGTGTCTCCCATGGCGCTACAGGACAGTGTCAACACAGTGCCAGAGCCCTCCAGAGCTGAGGGGGTAGGCATGGCAGGTGAGTCTAATTTGCATATTAATGAGTTTCCTATATTCATGGAGCTAAGGCTTTGTGGGAGAGGAGGAAAGACCCACAGTTCCGTGATAGGGTCGACTGTAATGGAAAATTAAAGTCAATAGTCAATAAATCATACCTAGTCAAGTGTACTCATTGGAGTGCTCTTGAAATGATTTTTTCCCAGTCACAGAATCACAGAATACTACGAGTTGGAAGGGACCCAAAAGGATCATCTAGTCCAACTCCCCAGCTAATGCCCATACAAAGAACAAACCCACACCCCAGGGCTGTGAACACAAACCTAGTTCCCTCACAGTCTCACAGGTCCCTCCGAGCCAGAAGGGACCCACAGGACCATCCAGCCCTACACCCCCCAGCTAGACCACTAAGCTCCTCATCGAGTCTTCTCTTAAACACCTCCAGGGACGGCGACTCCACCACCTCCCTGGGCAGTCCATTCCAATGAGCGATCACTCTCTCTGTGAAAAACCTCTTCCTTACGTTCAGTCTAAACCTCCCCTAGCGCAGCTTTAAGGCCATGTCCTCTCATTCTGGTGTCGTCAGCCTGAGATAAGAGATCCACACCCACCCAACTGCAACGTCCCTTCAGGTAGTTGTAGACACCAATTATGTTGCCTCTAAGCCTCCTCTTCTCCAGGCTGAAAAACTCCAGNTCCTAACCCAGCATAAAGTGTTTCCATCCAGTCCATGCTCTAAGAGTTTCTCCTGAAGCTTATTGTGGGAAACCATGTCAAAGGCTTTGCTAAGGTCTAAATACACAACATCCACAGCCTTTTTGTCATCAACCAGTCGAGTTACTAGATAATAAAAGGAGATCAGGTTGGTCAGGCAAGGCCTACCTCTCCGAAATCCATGCTGACTAGATCTAATGTCATGGTTGTTTTTTAGTTGCTGCATAATAGCACACAGGACCATCCGTTCCATGACTTTGCATGGGACTGAGGTCAGGCTGACAGGTCTGTAATTGCTCGGATCATCTTTCCTGCCCTTCTTGTGGATGGGTGTCACATTGGCCAATTTCCAATCTTGTGGTACATCACCAGTAAGCCAGGACTGTTGGTAAATTATGGTGAGTGGCTTGGCAAGATCATCTGCTAGTTCTTTCATCACCCTCGGATGGATCCCATCTGGTCCCATGGACTTATGAGGGTCCAAGTTATCCAGCAAGTCTCTGACTACCTCCTCTTGGACTGCAGGCGGGTTATACTGCACTCCAACTCCTTCAATCAGCCTACTAGTCCAGTTGTCCTGTAGGCAGTCTCTCTTACTCTTAAAAACAGAGGCAAAGAAGGTATTAAGTATTTCTGCCTTTCCCTCATCTTTGGTTACTATATTACCCTTTGCATCCAATAAGGAATGAAGGTTGTTGTCCTTAACAGAAACAGCTAGGTGGAGTTCCATCTGGGCCTTTGCCTCTCTAGTTTTTCTTCTTTGTATATTCTATTTAATCATGCATAAGTTGCTTGGGCATTGCTCATTGAATCTTTGACAGATGTGTTTTGTTAGTCAAAGAATTCTTAGAAATTAAGAAAAGAACTTTTGAAGGGTTTTACAACTTCTAATCAGGTCTTAACATTTTGGTTTCATAATAGTTGTCAGAGGTACAGCAGGGAAGGATAATGTTTATTTTATTGATATGGGAACTATATTAAGCTTATGTATATGTATGATATGTATATACTAGGTAAAGCTATGATGTTCAAGTTTTAATGACAAAGGCCAGGTATTTAAAAAACAAGTGATCTTAGTTTTCAAGATACTGAGCACTCACAGTTTTCCTGGACTTCATTAGTACTTACGTGAATAAAAATAAGATCTCTTGGTGCAGCTTTAGCCATATATCCTTAATATATTTTGATAATTCAATTTGCACAAGTCTTGTCAGAATTCATGCTAGGAATAAGGTAGAGAAATTTCATTACTAATGCAGCTCCTAAATTCAGTTGCAGATAGTTAATTTAGCAGTCACAATGAAAGCTGTTAGAGATTCAGCACTTCTGAAAGTCAAGTCAGGAGTGTGTCTCATTCTTGCATGCTGCAGTGATTTTCTTGTCAGAGTCGATTCACTGGCTTAAGTGAAGTTATGCTGCCAGGAAATGCGTTTGCTATGAATTGAACTGTCTTCATTGATCGTGCTGTTCATTCCCACACACTGTTGTCATATCACTAAGACTCAGTCTGTATTTCCCAGACAAAAAACTTTGATATTGATAGGAATATCTACTCAAAGCAGCATTTCTCATCAACTTTTACATAGAATATGCAATACTACATAAACAAGTAATTCAAGCCCAAATTCACTCCTAATTTTTTTACATCCTCCACCTGAGTGGCACAGGAGGATGGGAATGGGGGTTGTGGTCAGTTCATCATATGTTGTCTCTGCTGCTCCTTCCTTTTCACACTTTTACCCTGCTCCAGTGTGGCATCCAACACATGGGGTGCAGTCTTCCATAAACAGGCTTTCATAATCCAGCATGGATCCGCTGTGGAGTTACAAGCCCTGCCACAAAAACCTTCTCCAGCGTGGGCCTCCATGGGCTGTAGAGAGAAAGCCTGCACCTGCAAAGGGACAGCCTGCTTCACCATTGAATTCATCGTGGGCTGTAGGGGAATTTCTTCTCTGGCACCTGCAGCATCTCCTCCTCCTCCTTCTTCTTTACTAACCTTTGTGTTGCAAGGCTGTTACACATTCTCACTCCTCTCTCTGAATGAATTTATGCAGCTGCCTTTTCCCACCTTATAAAATATGTTAAACCAGAGATGCTATCACTGTTGCTGATGGACTTAGCCTTTCACAGCAGTGGGTCCATCTTGGAGATGTCTTTCATTGGTTCTGTTGAACATGGGGGAAGGCTCTAGCAGCTTGTCACAGAATTATGGAGTAATTTAGATTGAAAAAATTCAGCCTTTCTAGCATTGCCAAGTCCACCACTAAACCAGGTCCTTAAGTGTCACATCTTATGTGTGTTTTAAATACAGAGAAACACCACATAATCGCAGTTCACATATTCGCATATTCAATTACAAGTTCACAGGTTATTCTGAGTTGGAAGGAACCCACAGGATCATCTAGTCCAACTCCCAAGCAAACGCCCACCCAGAGATCAGGCCCACAAGCATGGAAACACAGGCACCATGCTCCATCCGTCCAAGCCTCCCACCATCTAGTCCATGTCACTGAGCTCCGCATCAAGTCTTCTCTTAAACACCTCCAGGGATGGTGACTCCAACACCTCCCTGGGCAGACCATTCCAATGAGAGATCACTCTCTCTGTGAAAAAAGCTCTCCCTAAACCTCCCTTGGTGTAGTTTAAGGCTTGTTCTGGTGTCATCAGCCTGAGAGAAGAGATTCACACCCACTCGACTACAACCGCCCTTCAAATAGTTGTAAACAGCAATCGGGTCACCTCTGAGTCTCATCTTCTCCAGGCTGAACAACCCTACTTCCTGCAGTCGTTCCCTATAGGGCTTGTTCTCCAGTCCTTTCACCATCCTTAGTCGCAGCTGGATTTTCAGCAAGTTGTGCAAACTGCATATGTGTGCACACAACATCCTGGACCCTGGGTTCCACGGCCAGGAAGTGCCAAAAGGCGCTTCCTCCACTTTAATGAGGTGCTACAGTGAGAAGCACACCCCCAGGACCGCCCTCCAGACATAATTAGTGGAGGGCGTGTGGTTACCGGCGGGGGTAATTGAACAGTCATGGATTTAGTATTTTCACGGATTGCATAACTCACAGGACCTGTCCAGACCCACCCCCTGCAACTTCTGGGGTGCTCTGTATTGAAAGTCATCTCTGTCATATGATTTTAATATTAGTAGTTCTAGCAGAACATTTAAAATGAGATTAAAAAATTATTTGTGTGTTCTAAAGCTATATTAAACCTTGTTGATACATGTTAGGAACTAAGGGTTCATATATCTTTTCAGAAATGCCAATTTGTTGACTGAAGTGTAATATAACATATGCTGTACTTCCAGAGGGATGAATTCCATCCTCTTGGGATTTTTGCATTTCTATCTCAGAATGTTCGGTACAGCTTTAGTAGATGCACAGCACTGGCAGATGCATTTCTAAAAATCACGAAGGGTTTCTGTGATAGTTCCTCCAGATTTATTCTGTATATATTTACTTTTACTCAGTAGCTTTGTTTGTTTCTGTATAATATTAGTGATGCATGTGATTCAATACGTACTCCAAATTTATAACTTGAGAAATTTAACATGATATCACAATTTTTGAAAAATATCTATCGCCGTCAAAATCTTTTTATTTGAAACCTTTAAAGGTTATAAAACTGTATTTACTTCTACTGAACTGAGGTTTTTCTCTGAAGTAAGATTATTCTCTAATGCATTCTAATTTTGCTTAGGAACTAGATATATGTCCAACTAATAGAAACTAAAATCTGTGAAATTTTACAGCTTTAGAAGCAGTGGCTAGGAAATCATTACCATGATGAAAGTGCAGGACTGCTCTTTTGTATCCACAGAAGATCAAAAGAAGACACATAAATAAAGATTGATTCTGAAAATGTGGCTGATGCTTTTATTTCAGCTATAATCAGCCATTGACCACAATACAAAAGTTCCTGGTGGATGTCTACATTCATTTATAGTTTCAGACTCTCAGTATTTTTCCAGACAAATCTGATAGAAGACTTCAGGATACATAAGCAAGTGTACTGCATCAGGTTGCTAGACATCAAGCAACCAACGAGTATTTTCAAGTTTCTATGGGAAAAGAGAGGAAAAATGGATCTAGTTGATAGCATTTGTACAGAAAAAAAAGAGCTTAGGAGTTCCAAACTCCTAACTTACACTCCAGTGTAAGTGCGAGCAAGGGTGCAGATGGGAAAGAAAAGCTGTCAAGGATCTTTCATTCTTACCCCTGTATTCTACAAGGCATACTGTCTTTGTGAAAGAGACAGTAATTTCTTTAATAGCCTCAAGTTATAAAATAATCATTTCTTTAATAGCCTTAAGTACTAAAATAGATAGTCTTTACTCTTTATCAGGTTGACTTCTGTATAGTCTGAGTTGTCTTCATAACTAGAAATCTATTTTATTACTGCTTAGATTTATGGGAAAATTATAAATGGGAAGGGAGGATTCAGTTTCTTTCATTAATAGTTGTGGATATATACTGTGTCTATCACAGAGATCAAGTAGAACTAAACATTACAGTGTATATTTGCAGCACTAAAACATGTATTTTTCCTTAAAAAAATCTCTGAATCTAAAGTTCTTGTCCTTGCATTTTTGCTAGAAAAATCAGTGGAATTTTTTCATGCTATTTCTGATTTAAAATTTAAATAATCCACCATGTTTTATCCAGCATTGCATAACCAGACATGTCCTTATGAGTGATTCTAAAATGGGAGGAAAAATACAATGAATGGTTGGGCTAGAGGCATTTTTTTATTTCAGGGTTGTACAAAGAAGATATGAAATGACCATCTTATTCAGAGCTATATCAGGCCTATACATGTGAATAATTGTTCAGTTTTTATTGTACCTGTGTTCATATGGTCCCTGAACAAATTTATTTCTTGAGAGGAAAAGAATCTTTTAAATAATATTTCTGGAGGATGCTCAAAAAATCTTCCCTCTTCGCCTGTTTTAGTGCTTTTTGTTTTTCTTGGCCTGTGTTTGCCTGTGAAAAAAATCTGTCATTTCCTGATGAGCGTGGGTTTAAAAGTGACAGAACAGAGTTAGACAAGTCAGGTAGCAGCAAAAACCCAGAACTTTGCCATATCTCTTCTAAATGTGCCTACAGTTGGGAAAAAGTTATTTAACAACAACAAAAAAATCAAGTTCCTGCAATTTTATTCTGTGTGGGAACTGGGTCTTTCTGCAATGTTCCTCTGTGCAAACAATGTGCTGTGTAACAACAATGCTTACTACGTACTATTTAGGTTTCATTGATTTGGACTATGTATTATGACTTGAGCAGCCCTTTGTTCACTGTAGTATCTTGTCTTCTAACATTATATGACCTTTTAAAATGTTAATCAATAAGACACAAGAGGGAGAGAATGATCACACCTTAGATAAGGTGTGCTCTGCAGGTCCAGGTAGGAATCAATGTTCCCTTCAGCTCCTTTCCTGCTCACACTTGGAGCTGACCTTAGAAACCACCTCTTGCTCATGGACAATTTCACCTGTTCCCTGGCCTCTCTGGATTGACCTTCACCAGCCATTGCTCACTCACACTCACATCTGTGGTCTGACCCCCCACATACATATACGTGCACAGAGTATAGACACCTCTCGCCCAGGAAAGAGACAAGGTATGCAGATGAAATTTTATTGTGCCCTTTGCAAAATGGTAATATATTATGTTTCAAAACAGCAAGCATCTTCAAGTTGCTATGCTGATTTTTATAGTAATACTCTTGATATATGAAAAATGGAGCAAAAGAACAAAAAGCACTTAAACTGTTTCACAGCTCTTTTAAGAGTGATGTTAATATTTTCATTCCCACTGCTTTGTATGTCTACTTTTCATCTATTTGTTCTTTTACTAGTTTGGGTTTTTTTTTTTTCTCGAGGGGGTCACAAATTTGAATTTCATTGTAGTTTGAGCTGCCATGAATGAGCGGCTCTGCAACTTCACTGCTCACTAGTATCTTGGAAATGCAGCATGGCTGCAGAATGTATGAAATGTAACAACTGAAAAACAGGTCTTGTATATGTTGTGTATATAGAGTGTCATGATTGTGGTACAATTATACCATAATAACTAATTTAATTAATGTCCAAACATGTCCAAAGGTAATTGTGTTTCGAGTCAACAAAGATACCTCATGAAATTACTGTATCCCTGCACCATGCTGCTCCAATCAGACCCTCAAAGCAGAGTAAGTAAAGAAAATACCTTGTGTACAAGAAGAGTTGTCAGTGTGTTGTTAAAAGCCACAAGAAAAGCTTTGCCTTTCATTTTTCAAGACTCTGTATTATGACCTTCCATTGAAACCTTAAAAGGCTCAGAGAAGATTAGATTTGATGCCTTATGAAAAAAAACCTTGGAAGAGAGAGTGAACATGACAAATTTCTTTTAGCAAAAATCACAGGCATTTTAACTCTTTGATTTGTACAGGACAGGAATGGTATTTTAACCCTGAGCAGCAGCTGAATCGAGTGAAAATGTAGCTGAAACACTTTTAAATGTAGTTGCAAGTGAAAAATACCCTGTTTTGGCTTTGTTTCATCTCAGTTTCTATGTAAAACTATGTCTATGAAGGTAAATAATGAATGGAAATATTATCTTAGTAGACTAGAATAACCTACACTACTTCTCTGAAAAAATATAGATGTAGTTTTATCATCTGAAACTCAGTTTTTCTCCAAATGTTTGCTATTTCTGTTAGTTCAGCTTGTAGCATCTGGATAGAAATCTGAACAGTGAATTTTCTGCAATTATTCTGGTTTATACCTAAATTTTAAAAGGTTTCCATACTTATCTTGCCTGTTACACGGTAAGTAGAAAGCCCTTGGAAGGATTTCAATAGCAATTAGATTTAAATTCTTTTTTGTTTTGTTTTGTGAGACAAATTTTTTTCCACTCTTTCTAATGTTTATTCATTTTCAACCTTTCTTGGAACTTTATCACCATTTAATTTATAAGAGTAATCATCTCAGTCAGTATCATATCCATTCCATCCCATCTATCTCAAATCTGAAATCCAAAGAGGATCTTTTCTCTGACAGAGCTGAAGTATGTTGGCAGGCCTGCCATAGCACGCAGGGCATCCAGGAGTAATACAAAACTTGCACGAAGATGAGCTGTAGACATTTATTCTAGCTGACACAAATTAAGAAAATGTAACATGATACAGTGAGTATTTTTTATTTTAGGACTTGAAACATAGTTAATCCTCATACTGTCAGTGAAAGCATACCCTTATGTTACTAGATGTGTCCTTGATAAAAGTTTTAACATTCAAGATGCAAAGTACAAAGAATTGTTTTAGAACAGAATGAATGAAAAGTGGATTTCGTTAAGGCACTGAGCAATCACAGCTGGCTTTCTCACTCAATCTGTTACAAATCAAAACATATATCTACCCAGGCAACAATATTGCCCTAGTTATTGTATGTATTTAGGAAAAAGTATTTAATAAAAATTTGAATAAATTTTATGTAATTTGAAATTTTGTGCTACTGTGCTCTACAATATGCAAAGACCAGAGTGATAAATATAACAAGTGTAATTCTAAGCATGCTTGCCTTTGGAAACCATGGTTTGCCTAAGGAATTTAGTAGCACAAGCCATGTAGCACTCTGCTACATGCAGCATAGTTGCAAAGTGCTACACACCACACAATCATAGTGAAATGCATCTAACCCTCCTCTGAGCAGAATACTATGATGCAATCCAAATGCCAAAAGCAATCCAGGAGCTCTCTCTCCCTCCTCCCGTTAGTCAACACTGCTGAGCTTGCATCTTTGTCGTGGGTTCTGGGCCAAGACTAAAATCCATCCAAATCAGTAAGTACTGAGAAGCTGAACAAAAGCTGATAAAAATTTCTTACAAAGAGAGGCAGTTAAGAGGTTTAGGAAGTTAGACAAAAGTTTTCAAAATACTGCAAAAGAAGCAATCCCAAGCTCTGAATCCATGAGAAAAGGACAAATAAAAGAAAATATATATCGTTACCAGAAAACAAATGCATAATGAGAAGAGATTCTATGTCACATCATGCACTCATGTGATGCTTATACAAGACGTAAGTCTTCTAAGAGTCATCCTCCACATTTCCCATAGAAGATGCATGTGTGTAGCTGCAATATATCTCTGCTGGGACAGACATCTTCCCCTGTCTATGCTGTAGGAGGTTTAAAGGCTTCTGGGCTCATTGAGAGAGTGATTAAGCTCAATGACTTCCAACAAGGCATAGAGAGGTCACCATATCCAAAATAAACTCACCATAGCTCTTTCATGCTTCTGTAACTGGCATTTGTAATGCTTCTAAAAAAACTCCACACTTTTTATCAAGAAAAGATGCTGAATTACCAAACACCACTGTGACAAAAGGACTCATGGGACAGTAGAGTCACAGCTTTCCATACTAAAGAAAAGTGTGCTGTTCTTCCAGCACAAGCCAAGAGGGTAGCAAATCAAAGAAGCCATTAACTTGGTATGCCATCTGTAAATAGTCAGATTACCAAGAATCTCATGTTGCTTGGTGTATTTTTGGTGGATCATAGCCTGGAACTATTATGTTATATACTTAAGCAGATGAATTATTCCTGAAAATTTATTAAGTCTCAAATGCAGTTCAATTTTCCCTTTTAGATATTTCTACATTGTTCATTAAAAAAATCTTTGAAAAAGAAGGATGCTCTACACTTTAATTAAAAAAAGCTGCTCCATGTAACTGGTAGTCATCCATGTAACTAGTCGCTAATTGTATTTCATTTTTCCATGAACAAGCCTCAGAATAGACTCAGTAACACTTTTGTGAATAATGTGCAATGCTTGTAACACTTACTTTTGACATAAAGCTACATGGTATGACAATTCCCTCTTCCATTCTTTTTTCATCTAAGGACTAATTTTTGAACAGTATGAGGGGCATTGTCTTTATATGGATTTTCCTGGAGCTGATGTTCACATGGATGAGAAGAGGTCACCCTCCTTGGCTGGAGACTTCAGGATAATAAATACAAAAATTACAAACCAAAACTGACACATCCAGTGTATGGAAATTAAGCTTTTGGGGGGGGCTTTGCCAGCACAAAAATCTTGTCATTTCAGGTTTCTTTAACCTTCTTTCTTCTTCGTTAACTATGGTTAAAGAATATGGTGCACAGAACTTTTTGGTTTGTTTTTAGTTTCACTGTTCTTTTTTTTTTCTAGGTCATGCATTTCATTATTTCCCAGTATTTTAGCTCATTCCTTCCTGCTTTGAATATGTAAGGAAGTAAGACTGGTAAGATCCACATTCCAAGGGCAGGACTGAAAGCACCCCTCTGGTTGTAATGAGAGGATCCCCCTTATTAAAATGCTTCTGGCTATTGTAGTGTCTGCTTTCATCTCAGCTCTAACACAAGGACAAAGTAGATCTTATTATACAAGAGCAACAAAATAAATGATCTGAGCTGAGGTTATGTGACTCTTACCAGAAGTATATCCTGAAGTAAAATAATGGTCAGATGTTCTTGGAACACACTGACTCTAAAAAACACAAAGCAGGCAAG
This sequence comes from Pitta sordida, assembly GCA_013390025.1. Lineage (NCBI taxonomy): Eukaryota > Metazoa > Chordata > Aves > Passeriformes > Pittidae > Pitta > Pitta sordida. The sequence continues at coordinate 4,000 of WEKX01013253.1, read as the reverse complement.
AAGAAAAACAACAGTGCCATCCAAATGAATACCTCCAGTGACAACAGGAGAAGTGTATGTGTGTATTTTCCAGGTTCTGAATGTATTTGAGCATGTGGACCAGAAGCATGAACTGTCATGAGACCGGAGGGAGGAACACGGGTGTGTCAAGCTGGTGTTCACTACTGCATTATTCCTACGAAGAGAGACCTAGAGGTTTCACAGCAGGTTCTCTTCAATATTAAGTGATATTAAAGATTATCTACCCTGTTTATACCAGACTGTGCACACTTCTACTTCGGTTACACTACTATGGCAGTGTGCACTGGTTCTGGTCAGGTAAAGGACAGGTGCTGGTTTACATGCAGCAATAACAACGATGAGGCAGACTTACACCTCTAAGGGCAGCCTAGGAGTAGCACAGGAACTTGTCATGCTCCTTCACAGCGCCTCCAACCAGTCTGACAGAAATAGGAATCGAGCTTTTACATGCAGAAAGGATTTAGTAAATGTCTTTCCATCTGCTATGGCCACCACAGTGGTTGTTCTGGTTGGGTTGGAAGTTAACAGCTATAAAGAGACTTTTGATTCCCCTCATCCCAAGCTAAATCTGTACATAGCAAATGCAGGCCACAAGTTTCAATCTGCACACAACTTTTATGCAGCTATTGTTTGTTATTTAGCACACCAAATAATTAGATCTCCCTATATGCTACTATTCTGCAGTACATGGAGTACAGAGTTCCTCATACCAAGAACAGCTGGAGAAAGTGTTTACTAGGCTCATGTGTGAAAATAGAACAAATTGTGCTTAGAAAATGATTAGGCTTCATATTACTGGTTTCTCTTCCATGAAGAAGCAGATCTGTTGAATTTGACAGCCATTTATTAGTTACCTGAAAAGCAGACCCTGATTAAGCCCCAAGATGTGAGTGCATATGTAAAACATTACAGCTACACTCCCCATCTTTTCCCCTTCAAAACACTATGACTTCTGTAATGTTGAAAATACGGTCAGGAAACTCACCTAATCACAGTCTGGGTGGGTATGACTGCTACTGTTATATTTCGTGCAAGATAAAGGAATTTGAGCTCTCTTACGAAAATATCTGCTTTAAGTTCTGGCAAATGGTGAAACTGTCAGCAGCCCAGAGAACAAAAGCAGCCCAAAGAATTGAACTACATTTTCCTTTGTGGAGTGGCCTTTCCATTTAGGTACTGAATTATAATACAGAACAGCATGTGAAACTTTGCACTGTTCTGTCCTATTAGATACTTTTTCTAAAGAGAAAGCTAGACCCTTACATTGATGCAAGGAATAAATCTCACAAACAGAAGTTAGAAAATTATACCACTATTTTATAATAGACTGATCTCTAGCTAAAATACTTTCAGAGCAAAGCCAGCCTGAAGATGTTGCAAAAGTGGCTTAATAAATACATAGTTATATGCAGAGAAAAAGTACTTTTTTTTTCTAGCTTATCCCTAGTCACTCTGAAAAATAATCATAAGTCTTGTGTGGTATGAGCTATTGCAATGCTAATGATTTAGAATATTACTTTGGAACTGTTTCTTTTGTCTGTAGAGCCATTTTAGGAGGCACTGTCCTTCTTCCAGGCTTCCACATTGCTTCTCCTTTTTGCTTCCTATCTCTGTTTATGTTGTGCTAAAATTCAGGGCTAGTGGTGTGTTTTCATTATAGTCCTTCATGAAATGTTCATCTCATTGTGGCCTTAAAATAGTAAAACAAACAGCAGAACTAGCTAGGGTTTTTATCTAAGATTGCATGGTAAGCAAAGATGTTATAAGATTTCTATGACTTTGTATAAGTTGTTAAACCAAACCATATTTTATTTCAGGGTTGTCTTGTTTTTTAAATACTGGAAAAATTACAATAGGCAAATTCTGAAATGAATTGTTTGATAAAGACAGAGGGTTCTTTGTTTCTAAAATTAGAGTAGAATCCTGAACAAGCAAAGAGCAAGCATTTTAAGAAAAAGGTGATGGAGGCTTTAGTGTAAATGTATCAAGCTGCCCTGCAGGAAGGCAGGTTAATGAAATTGTACTGATTTTCTGTAGCAGTGAAGAATGTCACTGTACATTGTTTCTCTGACTGAGATAGTCCATGTAATGCTTTTCTGCAGTAATTTGGTTTGGAAGAGGCAGAGCTTTGATTTTTATCTCAGGACGATGTAGGACATGCAGTTCAACTCTTTTTAATTGTTTGGTTCTATGCCACATGCCACACTGCAATGACATAGTCTAGTAAAAAAAAATAGTTAATTATTTGTTTATGTATCTAAGAATATCTGTACAACTATTTAGAATTTTATTAGACTTCTTTATGCTTATTATCCAAATACTATGTTACATCTCAAATGTGTTATGTCAGATAAACAGTGTTGGCCTTAGTTTATGTGGTGTTTGTCCACTCACTGTACACACCTCTTTGAGCAATTTATTTAAAGGAAAATACTGTTAACACTCAATTTTAAAATTAGGAGAATAAAAAAATAATGTTTTCTTCTAAGTGTTTTAAATTTCCTAAGCCATGAACTGAAATGCACAAGAAATTTTCAAGTTATAACTACTGATTACAAAAACCTTTTAAAATAATTTGAAAAAAGAGGCTGTTTAAATATTATCATTGTTAGACATGTTAAATTATGTCAAATGCACATTGTATATATATTAGCCATTACTGAATGAGCACAAAGCTCTTTCTCTTTAATTTGACAAGGTTCCTCTCCTAAATGTGTGTCTGGACATGATAAATAACCAGGTAAGTTTAGCACAGCCAGAGCTTCAAGACTCTTCACAAACATTTGTAGAAAAATGTGTGTTTCCAGAGAGCCATGACACTTTTCAGCTCAGCTAAAGCCTCAGCTCCATGGTCTTTTGGCTCTGTATGCCCGCCCCCAGGGAAAAGATTAAGGAGAGGCAAGGGAAAGAAAAACACCTACCGAAGCAAACACACACTCGGCAGAGTGGAGGCTGGGAAGATACTGGATGGATCAGGATAGGAATGGGAATATCCCAGACCTCCTCAGCACAGAGCGCAAGGGCAGAAGGAAGAGCAGGAATTCATTGGAGCTAAGGACCAAGGGCGTTTATGAGTGAAGTTAATGGTACCTCAGCTCAGCTAAGCAAGCTTTTCATCAAGCTGCCCTAATCCCACAGCTGGATGGAGGAGGGAGCTGAGTGGAATCCCAGGCTAGGGGCTACTCTGGGTGCTCCAGTAATGGAGCAGGTTGCTGTTGAACACTCTGCTGCCTGCATGACCTGTTGCTTCACCTCTGCATAAACCTGCAGGTGTGCAACTACTCTGCTGCATCAGCCAGGTCACTCTGGGTTCATGAGGGGTGTTTCAAATGAAAATGAGCAACAAATTAATTCTCAAGCTGCCAAAATGAAGAGCTATTCTCAGCATTTTCACTAATACCTTAGTCCATATAATCAAACTCCCCAACTGTAAAAGGACCAAACTTTGGCCTCAGATGAAAACCTAGTTTCACATCCACAGTCGACACACAATTAAAGGCTGGCTAATCTTTCAAGCACTGTGAGCAACTTTAGTCCTAGGTCTAAGATTCTCTCCGGATTCTCACTGAAGCCCATTGGTTTTTAATGGTAACTGAAGGTAGAATAAGAACTTAATGGCCTGGATTCATTTACATATGAATTCCCGTACAGGATTCAAAATTCTTATTAACCTAGGACTTGTAAAAATATTTTTTTAGTATAATAATTTAATACTATGCTTATTGACATAGCTGCAAGTAAAAAGAAAGAGCAGTCTAATTACAGATTTTTATACAGTATGTTGGTACATATTTGTACTAAAGGACATAGAAATTAGTTTATTATATTGCAAATCGTAAGGAGCAAGAAGTTTACTTACTGTGTAATATTTGGAGGATCAGATCTTTCATTACTGACCATAGGATTTCACCTAAATAATTCTCAAGCTAAGAAGTAACAAGAAGTTATTAACTGAATCACAGAATCACAAAATCACAGA